>CAUOFW020005058.1:384332-395273 GCA_963454935.2 Ilex paraguariensis
TTATTCTACATACAATATAAATACAACATTGAAGCACAAAGTAGTTATTTATTTTTAGTAAGCCTAGATCCAATTGGGCATCTTAAAGTCTTAGATTGAGACAAGCCGGTGTCCTACTACGACGTTCCTCTCAATCTTTCTCATTACAATAAGATTCACGTATCTATATTTTCTTTCAATAAACAACAATTGACAGCTACTTGCAAAATTTTAACTCAAAACCAAAAAAGCTTCAACTATTTCATGATAATAAACACTTGGGCACATTCCGTAAAAAGATGATCTTAAAATTAAGTACTCATCAACAAAGTTAGTATCTTAGAATGTTCATTACATAAATGTTGATGATAAAACTTTTCATCCTATTGAATGTCGTGTTGATGTCATTAATACTTAAACTTTCATGCTTTCTATACGGGTAGGTATTGGTGAAACTTACAAAATAAGAAAGAAGGTCTATGTGAATCATGTTGTTTAACCCATTAATTACTTAATTGTTTTTGATGAATTTATTACTAAAAAACACTTTAATGACAAGTAATCAAAGAGAGTTCTTAGTTAAAGGAATAGTTTTAGACAACTAATTCAGTTATTTTATTTCTATGAAGTAATAAACACATGAGTTTTTAACACTAATTGAAAGATTCTCCCGTGGTTAACAAACATTAAAAGATTAAACAACTATGAACCAATAGTGATTCTCTTTTCCTCGTCTTCTTAAGGTTAGATTTGTTGTCTTATATTTAAAAAATTGCTGGTTTAAATAATTCTTGTGTTCAATACACATGTATGTCCATATACATATTTCTTCAATACTTACAGTTATTTGGAAAAATTCTTGAAGTTTTATTAATTACTAAGTGATAGGATGGTTAATTACATTTCATGAAAGGATATTAATTCATCGAAAAATACTCATTATTAACATAATTCACTTATTGGGTATCATGACTGAAATTATTTTTAATATGTTTTTTTAAAATTTTTTTCTTAACACTTACTATGAATTCAACCGAAGTTTATTATATATGTAAATAAATTTATTTATTATAGTAATTGTCAAGCAAGTCATTGAAGTTTACATTCTCTAGCTTCACTCTCAAAAGTCTTTTTTTCTTTTCAGGTAAGTCGCCCTCAAAAAAGTTAACCAAGATTATCTTATCTGATCGAATCAACGCAAAAATTAATTGAGATGTGTGTCCGATATCCAATAAATGCAATTTCCATGTCTTTATTAACAATAGCCAATAGTAATTTCACTTCGTGGTCTATTTGTATTGTTTTTGTACGATTTATGTGCTATATATAGTGTAAGAGGAAAGAGACACAAACCCCACTGTTCTTCCTCGGTCCTATGTCAATTGGGTGTGTTGTCTTTGGCGCACACACATTTTTCTCTCTGTTCTATGTTCTCATTCTCAACGTGAAGTCAGATTCGACACACTACACATTCGCAATGCACTCTCCGTTTGATTCATAAGCATAGAAGAATTTCTTCAAAACAGCAACTGGACTTCTAAAGCGCCAAAAAGCCTTCACACCACCAAAACGAAGAGAGACTGCCAGTGCTCTCTCTCCTCCGTACGAATTGGTTCAGGAGATCCAAGACCCGTTTCTTTTTGGTCAAAAAAGGTGGTAACCCATTTCTTCTCTCTGCGTATTTCCATGTTGGAGCTTGAAATCTTCTACTTTTGGCGGCCCGACATGTATGCTTTGGAATTTTTATTTGGTGAATGAATACTTTGGGTTTTACTTGATTTACTTAGAGATTTGGTTGCTGGATACTTGTTGATGGCCTCTTTAAGATTGCTTAGATTTGGCTTTGTCATACTTGTTATAAAGTGACATTTTTTATTTGCGTTTCAAGAGGTTCCTTTTTTCGCATGTGCACATAAGAAGAAAGCTGGGCAAAATTATGTTACTGCTGGGCTAGAGGTGGAATAGAGAACTTTGGATATGATGAGAATGCCTCGATGATGAATTGGAATTGAAGAGGTTTGTATTTGTAATTGGGTTTAAGCTAGTTGATACAGGAGAGGCAGTTTAATTGTTTCATTGTTTTGGCATTTGTGTTGGTTTGATTTGCCCCTGATTTACTGCTGTTGTGGATGTTTTTTAAGAGGCAATAACTTTATATGGAATTGAACTGGCTAATTTATCATTTGGGTTTTATACAAATTTCTTGCAGCTTTTCATTAGATCACACTAGTAAGGATTGCTTATGTGCCCCAATAGTCTTGTTCACATTCTTTAAATTGGATGGAATATGAGAAGATAGTTTTGAATATCACTTGTGGTGAATGTGATATCTGGTAATAATTTTAGACTTAGAGAAGACAACTTGCTCGGGTTTAGTTTTAATGGCTTCAATTAGAAGAACGATGTCTCCAGTGCCTCGACCTGGGACTTTTCTGAATGGGGAAGGCTGTTCAGCTCCTTCTCCCTTGTCCAAGTCTTCTTCCTTCAATCAGAACTATTCCTTAAGGGGAGATTTGGTGTGTTCTTTTGGCTCATTGGCCTATGCATGGTACAGAGCTCAAGCTTTTGCTCTTGGTATTTTCTCAAAACGATCTTCTCAGCCCTTGGAAAGGCCAAAATTTAAGGGGCAATTTTGGAGGAGGGCTCTTTTCCATTTTTCCATATTTTTCTTGGTTGGGGTTCTT
Organism: Ilex paraguariensis; assembly: GCA_963454935.2. Taxonomy (NCBI): domain Eukaryota; kingdom Viridiplantae; phylum Streptophyta; class Magnoliopsida; order Aquifoliales; family Aquifoliaceae; genus Ilex; species Ilex paraguariensis. The sequence goes on from CAUOFW020005058.1 coordinate 386,996, forward strand.
GTTGGACTTGCCCCATTTGTTTCATTGGATTTACCCATCAATCTTGTGACCAAACACCAAGTCATCTCCTTTGAGGTTTTTCCTCCTGTTGGAAACGTTCGCTTTTATGATGTTGTGCCCAGAAATATGACACCTTTAGTGGACAGATCGGCCACTAATGATAGTGCTACATTAGAGCCACATGTGGTGAAAGGGGAACCAAGAAGAGGGATTTTGAATGACACTCTTCTTAACCAATCACTCATTAAAAATTCTACTATGGTGTTTCATAAACTTTTGATCATTGTGACCCCAACACATGCTCGGCCATTTCAAGCCTATTATCTGAATCGTTTGGCATACACATTGAAATTGGTCCCTCCTCCTTTGTTGTGGATAGTTGTGGAGATGACATCTCAGTCCATGGAAACAGCTGACATATTGAGAAGAACAGGTGTCATTCACAGGCATCTTGTATGCAGTAAGAACTTAACGGAAGTGAAAGATAGAGGTGTGCATCAAAGAAATGTGGCTCTGTCGCACATTGAAAAGCACCGCCTTGATGGAATCATTTACTTTGCAGATGATGATAATATTTATTCTGCTGATCTCTTTGAACAGATAAGGCAGATCAGGTACCCTAAATTAATTGCTTCATACCTTACATAGATTGTTATAGTATCAATGAAATTATTGTTGTTGAATCTCTTTCTCTTTAATGAATTTTGAAATGAAATCTTAATTCATTTAGTGTGGTACTTCGCTTCCTAAATTAATCGCGTAATATCCAACATGCATTTTTGTAGTCTCTATTATCTTTTGGTAGTGAAATCTGTATTTCTCCTTCAATAGATTGTGAATTAAAATCTTAATTCCTCCACTGTGATGCAATGAGGCATGATGAACATGATAGCAACAGCACATGAAGTGGGTGATTCTTCTTCTTTTTTTTTTTTGTTCAGATTGTGAAAAACAGGAACATGTGACATCAGGCAATGGATCACCAATTTTTTTTTTTTTTTTGGCTTTTGTTGTGCTTTTAGGCTATTAGCACTAAAATGATCCTTATTTGGCCTTTTGACGTGATATCAGTGCATGTTACGGTTTATATTTTGAATTTAGTGAGGCGATTTTAGTGCTTTTCTTACCTGTTATACTGTTATAGGATGACTATAGGTTCAGCCATGACTACATCTTGAGCTTGGATTTATGACATGGAAAATAGTCGGAATAATTAATTTCACGTGGAATATAATTTGGAGTTGCTTTTTCAAATCATGCATTACCATCAATTTAGAAACTTTATCATATGCCTCAAGCTTCCTGAAGGTAGCGGCACAAGCCTTTAAGAGAGTGTAAGGGGTGCTGGTTACTTTATTATTTTAGCAAAAGTTCCTACGGCTTGAGCCAGCTTTGCGCCTTGACCTGGATTACATTCAATATCATGTATCCATGTTCCTATACATATATCGGCTAATGGTATGCAATTTCCTATTTGAGAATTTATATCAAATATCTCGTATCCATAAGCAGGGGGGCATGGGGAAGAAGCAGTCAGCTAGCTAGCTGACTGCTCCTGACCACTCAGCTGCTTTTCTTCGTTGTGTGAACAAGGTCTTAGTATGTATGGGCATTCTGCGCAGGTTGCAATAAGTCGTTGGTCGAAGGTTTAGACCAATTGCAATTCATCACCATCTTGCNTCCTGACCACTCAGCTGCTTTTCTTCGTTGTGTGAACAAGGTCTTAGTATGTATGGGCATTCTGCGCAGGTCGCAATAAGTCGTTGGTCGAAGGTTTAGACCAATTGCAATTCATCACCATCTTGCCTNAAAATAAAAGTGTGGGGGTTTACAATCCACCCCCCTTAAAGAAAGTTTTGTCCTCAAAACTTACCTCAAGTAACAAACAAATGGGGGTATTTCTCTCGCATCTCTAGCTTCGGTTCCCAAGTAGCTTCCCCCACTCCATGGTGTTGCCATAAGACTTTCACCAGTTGAATGACTTTGTTGGGAAGCACCTTCTCCTTGGTGTCGAGAATCTTCACCAGTTGTTCTTCATATATTGCTCCATCTTGAATTTCAATATCCTCCAAATCTATGACATGCGTTGTATCCGTTTGACATTTTCTTAACATTGACACATGGAATATGTTATGCACCCCTGACAACTGAGCTGGCAACCGAAGTTGATATGCCACTTTGCCTATAGCTTGGATCACTTCAAATGGTCCGGTTTATCTTGGTGCTAATTTCTCCTTCTTGCCAAATCTAAACACCCCCTTCTTGGGTGACACCTTAAGGAACACATTTTCCCCCTCTTGGAATTCCAAGGGTCTTCGTCTTCTATCCGTATAGCTCTTCTGTTTGCTTTGTGCTGTACGTAATCATTCCCGAATGAGTTGAATTTTCTCCGTAGTCTCTCGAGCAATCTCTGGCCCAAATGAGCTACTCTCTTNCCTTAAGGAACACATTTTCCCCCTCTTGGAATTCCAAGGGTCTTCGTCTTCTATCCGTATAGCTCTTCTGTTTGCTTTGTGCGGTACGTAATCATTCCCGAATGAGTTGAATTTTCTCCGTAGTCTCTCGAGCAATCTCTGGCCCAAATGAGCTACTCTCTTCAGCTTCTAACCAACACGTCGGGGACCTACATGATCTCCCATACAATGCCTCGTAAGGTGCCATGCTAATGCTGGATTGAAAGCTGTTGTTGTATGTGAATTCTACGAATGACAAATGATTGCTCCAACTTCCCTTGAAGTCCAACACACAAGCTCGTAATATGTCCTCCAAAATTTGTATCATCCTTTCGGATTGGCCATCCATTTGGGGATGAAAGGTGATGCTAAAGTGTAACTCTGTCCCCATAGCTCATTGTAGACTTTGCCAAAATTGTGCCACAAAATGGGAATCACGATCCGGCACGATAGAGAGTGGAATGCCATGTAATCGAGCAATCTTATGTATATAAAGCTTGCTCAAGGTCTCAAAAGAGTCTGTGGTCTTCATACTCAAGAAATGAGCCAACTTGGTAAGTCTATCTACAATGACCCATACGGCATTATGACCACGTGAAGTCTGTGGAAAACCCGACACAAAGTCCATGGCGATGTGATCCTACTTCCACTCTAGAATAGGCAAGGACTGTAATAATCCTCCGGGCTTTTGATGCTCAATATTCACCTGCTGACACATCGCGCACTTTGAAACATGCTTAGCCATGTCTTGTTTCATCTCTTTCCACCAATATTGACGCTTCATGTCTCTATACATCTTGGTACTACCCGGATGCATGGAAAATTTTGAATGATGGCACTCACCCAACACTTCTTCCCTTACTTGGTCATTGTTTAGTATACATAGTCTTCCACGACACTGTAACTCATTATCATGTATAGACCAGTTCTTAATAGCCTCATTCCTCTCCAAGCTACCTCCGATAGTTTCTAACTCAGTATCTAATAGTTGCAACTCCACAATCCAATTTCGNAACTCATTATCATGTATAGACCAGTTCTTAATAGCCTCATTCCTCTCCAAGCTACCCCCGATAGTTTCTAACTCAGTATCTAATAGTTGCAACTCCACAATCCAATTTTGGAGAATTGGTTAAGCTACAAGATTAAATAAGCATGGTCGATCTTCCCGTCTATCCACCAACAGATCAAACTCCTCCAAAGCATCAATTATCTTCCACCTATGAACAGCAAGAACATTGATTTCACCCCTAGACTTTCAGCTAAGTGCATTTGTTACTACATTAGCCTTCCCCGGATGGTAGTTGAGTGTGAAATCGTAGTCTTCTAGATATTCAATCCACTTTCTTTGTCAAAAATTCAAGTCTTTCTATGTGAAGATGTACTTGAGGCTTTTGTGATCAGAAAACACTTGAAATTTTTCTCCATACAGGTAACACCTCCATAACTTAAGAGCAAAAATCACAGCTGCAAGCTCTAAGTCATGGGTGGGATAATTTTTCTCATGGATCTTCAGTTGTCTCGATCCATAAAGCAACAACCTTACCTCCTTGCATTAGCACACATCCCAAGTCTCGTAACAAAGCATCGGTGTAAACATCATATCCTTCCTCACTACTCAGAATAATGAGGACAGAAGCTGTTGTCAACCTTTCTCTCAAGGTGCGAAAGGCTAATTCACATTCTTTAGTCCACACGAATCTTTCACCCTTCTTTTTAAGGCAAGTCATCGGCATTTCAAGCTGTGAGAACCCTTCCACAAACCTCCGGTAGTAGCCTAATAATTCCAAGAAAACACGTACTTCGATCACATTCCTCAGTGGTTCCCATTTCATCACGGTTTTGATCTTTGTGGGGTCAATAGCTACACCTTGTTCCGACACAACATGGCCAAAGAATCTCACTTCCTTCATCCAAAACTCGCATTTACTTATCTTGAAAAATAGCTTATGCTCTCTCAATGTCTGTAGCACAATCGAGAGATGGTGTGCATGTTCCTCTTGTGTCCGTGAATAGATTAATATGTCATCAATAAACACAATGACAAACTGATCTAGATACAACCCAAATACCCTATACATCAAGTCCATGAAGGCTGCTAGAGCATTAGTCAATCCGAACGGCATTATTGTATATTTGAAATGATCATACCGGGTACAGAAAGCCGTCTTGGAAATATCCTCCTCCTTGATTCGCAGTTGATAGTACCCTGTGCGAAGATCAATCTTGGAGTAATACTTGGAACCCCTCAACTGATCGAATAAATCATCAATCCTTGGCAATGGATATTAATTCTTTACTGTCACCCGATTCAACCTTCGGTAATTAGTGCATAACCAAAGTGTTTCATCATGCTTCTTCACAAAGAGAACTGGCGCTTCCCATGGTGAAGTACTTAAACGGATAAACCCAATCGCCAATAGTTGGTCTAACTATTTCCTTAGCTCTTTCAACTTCGAAGGTGCCATTCTATAGGGAGCAATGGATATGAGTTCGGTTCTCGGATAGAGATCAATGGTAAACTTAATCTCTCTCTGTGGGGGTAACCCAGGTAGTTCATCTGGAAAGACATTCGAAAACTCTGACACTATAAATACCACCTCCGATTGAGATCTATTCCGATCATCTCCCATCAAGCTAGCCAAGAAACTCAAATGGCTCCCCGCCTTAGCTTTCAAGAATCTATTACCCGTAGTAGAAAATGGATGTGAATAATTTCAATCATTCATGAAACTGAAAACTACCCCTCTCGATAATTGAAATAAAATCTGTTTACAAAAATAATCCATTACCGTCCGAAAAGTGGATAACAAATTCATCCCAAATATTATGTCATACCCCTTCAGGTCTAATGCAACTAAATCTATAATTAATTCTTGCTCTCCAATTCGAAGCACACAACTTCTACACACCCTTTTAGTATCTAACCGTTCTCCTGTAGGCATGTCAATACTCAAGGTGTGTTCTAACTTCTCAAATTCCAACCCCAAGTTAAGGGCATAGGTAGTGCGTATGAATGAATGAGTAGCACTGGAATCAAATAAAATTCAGGCCCAAGAATTATAAAGAAGAGCAATATCTTCCACAACAACATTGGAAACATCTTCCTCTAGTTGAGTCAAAGTAAACACTCTTACTTGATTGGCACCACTGGGTGCTATAGCTCCCAACGGTCTTTGATTTAGTGGCTTCGGTAGTGGTGGCTTGTTTGCATTCACTTGTCCAGTTGCTTGATTGGTCCTTGGTGGAAGCGATGAGCAGTTTTTTTTTGAAGTGCCCGACATCTCCACATGCGAAGCGTTGACGCGGGTCAGTGCTTGTCCGATTTTGAGTAACCCCATCTCCTCGAGCTGTCTGAAGTCTCTGTCCTGCCACCTGATTTGGGCGACGGTATGGTGTCACCATCAGTACCTCACTACTGCTAGCACCTGTCAAGATCGGACCTCCCTTCGTGAAGTTCTATCGTCACTAATTGTCCTCCGCGTCCCTCTCCACCAGTGCAGCTCTATCAACTAGATCCCCATAGTCTCGAATCTTGAGAGCCACAAGCTTCTTCCTGATGGCAGGCCTCAAGCCCTGCTCAAAGAGTTTGGCCCTCTTGGACTTGGTAGATATGAACTTCATGGCATAGTGGGATAGCTCATCAAACTTCCTCTTGTACTCCGTGACTGTCATGCTCCCCTGTCTTAGAGCGAGAAAGTCTGCACTCATCTTGTCCTTCATTGATTCAGGAAATTACTTATCTTGAAAGATTTGGTCGAACTCCTCCCAGGTGAGTGTATCTGTGTTCCTCCTTCTCTTCACCGAGTCCCATCNCCCTGTCTTAGAGCGAGAAAGTCTGCACTCATCTTGTCCTTCATTGATTCAGGAAAGTACTTATCTTGAAAGATTTGGTCGAACTCCTCCCAGGTGAGTGTATCTGTGTTCCTCCTTCTCTTCACCGAGTCCCACCAATGGTTGACCTCCCCCTCTAACAGGTATGTAGCCAAACCAACCCACAAATCCTCGACAACTCCCATGCCATCACATATCTTCTTCATCTGGTGAATCCACTTATCTACATCCAAGGGATTAGAGCTTCCTTGAAAAATAGGTGAGCATTGTCTCAAAAATTCTCGAAAAACTACCATCCTTCGATTCTCATCCCCGTTGTTTGGAATGGACGAATCTCATCGTTGTGGTTGTTGTTTCCATTCTGGTGTTGTACCAGAGTGGTTAGCTCCCTTAGGCATTGATAAATGTCGTTCATAGTATCGGGAGGTGGTGGTGGTGGTGGGTTTGCTTGATCTCCATGATCACGCCCACGTCCACGTCTTGTGTCTATCCTGCACATCAATTCACCATTTAGTTTTCTTGATATACAAGACATCCTAACTATTATTTTAATCTAAAGCGTTAAGCGTTCAGTAAACAATTCATTCAACCTAGTCCTAACTCTCTAGTGATAATCCATAACCTACAGCTCCCATGTAATACCTAATTCTTAGGCTTTGATACCAAAATTTGTAACACCCCAAAACCCACATTGGACGACATTACAATCTAAAAACTATTCACAACACGAGAGCAACTAATAATATCCATAAATAAGATATTTTCATTCATCATTCATAATATTTACAACGTTATCCAAAAGAATATGCCAAACTATGGCATCTACATCCCAAAATAATATATCAAACTATGTCAATTATATCTCAAAAGAATCAAGCTTAATCTTGCAGCGGAATAAACAAAATATGGTAGCCTTTACATTGTCTCAAAATAAATTCCCTAGTCTAAAACCTAGGACAAAAGAGAATATAATTCTAGACGTCCATCTCAAGATCCACGTTCCCATCTATTGGAGCTTCCTAATGTGTCTGTTCATCTACTCCGAGCTCAACCTCTAGCACATAATTTGAAAAATATGTTGTTTGTAGGGGGTGAGCGCTAAGCTCTGTAGCAACATCCTCCCAAACTCGAACAAGGTTTAGAAAATATATAAAATAGTTTGGTCTCACTTTACAAAATATCATACATAATTTTGAAAGAAAATAAGGACATTTCAAATGGATCTCAAGTTTAAGCAAGAGCAACAATTTAAATGAAAGGAATAAACATGTCAGAGCGATAGAAATCAAACAATCATTCAACAACGTGATCCCACATTCTCAAGTATGTTGGTTGCTTCCTATGAATCTACACCACGATTCTATCTCGTTCACCCACCTCAATCACACAATCCAAATATTTTTAGGAAGGGCGTATACCATCTCTCACGACATTAACAAATCCTTCCCAAGAATGGTATACTATCCCTCAGTCTTGAATTTACGTGAACAATAGTGGTTGCTCTCACAAACAATAAATCACTACAAGTGTTAGGAAACTATCTCACCCCCACTGGGATAGACTAACCTCTAACACTCTACGGCAGTGCTCGAATGCAATTCAAGTCCATCACAACAACCATACAAGAGATGCAATAACAAATATTTTCTCAAATCACTAGGAAATCCAAAATTCTCAAATTTCATAATTTGTATTACAGAAGAACAATTTAAGAAAATAAGCAAGAGATCATCAACAATCCATTTTTATTGTTAATTACAAAGCACTAACGTTTTGAAATCAAGAACAAGGGAAAAATCAAGAGAAAAATCCATTTCTCTTGGAAACTAGGGTTTTATGACAAGAAAAGAGTTTTCATGGTTATCTAACCCTAGCTTTATTTAAAACATGATAATCTTTGCAAAAAATAACAAGAAAAGGATAATTTCATAGCATATATATATATATATATATATATATATATATATATATATATATATATATATATATAT
>CAUOFW020005058.1:395384-451650 GCA_963454935.2 Ilex paraguariensis
ATGGTAATCTTTACAAAAAAAAAAAAAAATAATGATTATATATATATATATATATATATATATATATATATATATATATATAAATGAGCGTGAAAACATACATATACATATAAGCCCTAACCTCAATGGTCAAGAATGGAAGGAACCCCTACCTTGTTTTATAGTTTGGGAAGAAATGTAGAAGATTTGCTCTTTCCCACTTGAATCTCTTGTGATTTCTCTTCTTTCTTCCTCTCTAAGATTTTCTAGGGTTAGAAAGGTTGAAATGGGGTTAATTGAGGCATCATTATGTATTTATAGGGTAAAAAATGGACCCCAGATCGCGACTTAAAATTGTTGAAACTTACAGATTGTATTGGTACGCAATACCGGTACGGTAAACTCTTTAGACAGTAGCGTACCAGTATGTTGTACCGATACAGTCTATTCATTTTTGTCTGTTTCCTTTATTTTTCATTTTCAATCCATTCCAAACCCTTCAAAAACCAACCCAAACTTATACAACATACATTTGGACATCAAACATAGTTGGTACACGTTCGATTACAAAAAATTTCTTATATTTACTTGCTACATATTAAAATAAAAGTATGGGGGTTTATAGTCGCTATGGCAAGGGATGAAGATTTAAATTTTTCTAGAACTCGGATGACAAAATGGACCTCACTGTTGGATTTTTCTTGCAAAATTTAGTTATCCAATCAATTTTTGATGAATTCTGAGACAATCAAATTTTTTGCGATTTACAATGCAATCAGGTTTCACATGATCAAAATAAATGCGACTGAGAATAAATTGTGAAACATAAAAAATAATTTAAATTTAATTCAAATAAAATATGTTGAACATAACACAAGACAAGATTTAATTGATTCGAGATAAAATTGGTTCAGGAAAAGACATGACATGTGGCAAGTTATGGGCCAAGTATCTTAGAAGTATAACTAAAGGAGAAAATCAGATTTTTCTTCCCATTACCCAGCAAATTTTAGAATAGAGAGAGATAGAGGAAAAAAAGAGAAATTCAAGGGTTCTTCCATCCTCTTCTTGCGATCTAGGGACAATCATTTGTCAAAACGCTTCAAGCCAAGAACAAAAGTTGATATACACGCCGAGAGCTACGTCAACGTACCAACATTGGGGATTTCTCTGAAGTCTCAAAGACAGGATTTTTGGAAATCAAGATTTGAACCTTGATTTGGGCTTCTTGGAATTTCTACTACTCGTATTATGCTTCAAGAGGTAGGGTTGTTGTCCTTAAACCTAGGATTTTGTATGAAATGGGTAGCATAATTTGAAATGAAATCTCTTATTTGAATATACTCATAGTGTAACTAGAGTATGAGAAGTGGTATAAGAATGTATAAAACCAATTTTGCATAATTGGGTATTGTTAAAATTGCTTGTTTTGTGATTTCATGAGAATGTGATAAATTGAGCATAATGATGTGTTTATCTGATTTTATGCCTTTTGGGTGTTTGATAAAATGTCTATGATGATTGAGCATGTTATTTGAATGAAATTGATATAACATGATTTGTGATGATGTTGAAATGTAATTATATTCTTTATGATATAAGTTACATCGAGGAATCAGAATTGTTCACCTTGTGCTCATGACATGTTGAACATGATGTTGTAATTGCAATTAAAAACTTGGTTACATAATGATATGAAATACAGTCCATTACATTTGCATATGCACGAAAAGCATCACATTTATGGGCATGTGACATGGGTGTGGGTGTCTGCATGGCTTTGATCAAATACCATTCTTGGTGGATAATAAGTGGGCTCAAAAGAGTTGGACCAAGGTTCGATTGAGCCACATGGGTTGCATTGAAAATAGGGTCGGGGTTAGCAAGAAGTGCTAGATTATCTAACGAGTGTAAGACCCGGTGATTTGGATATACACTCCGTTGGTATTAAGCTCAAAAAGTGTGTAATCGTATGTGGAGCCGTTGGTGGAAGTATATAAATGTCGTGTCGGTTGGGTGCCCTTAATGGAAGTCCATAAATACCCACCCCAAGAAAGACTCAAAATTTATAAATGGTCATTGGATGTGTAACATCCATGATGGGGGCTTGGAATGTCTGAATACATACGCATGACATTGCATGTGTTATGGGAGCTAGAGAGCTCGGGTTGTATTGCATGTGTGAGTCTCATCTCATAACATGACATGAAATTGTGACATTCATTTCTTGAAGTGGTATGTTCTTGGATAAATGCTTGTTTGATTGTTAAATAGCATGTGAACATTTCATATGCATCTGGGTTGGGAGGTAGCCTCTTTAGGAAATACCCTGTTGAGTGTGATTCAACCATTATAGGGAAAACATTTCAGGTGTGGGACAAGCACCAGTGGACGGCCCTCACATGGGACCTTGTTGAGAAGAAGCCGAATTGTGGTTTTAAATTGCATTTTGTAGACCAAATTGCGTAATTAGTTTTGAATACGAAATGTCGTATAAACAATTATAAAATGAACTCATATGGACTATATTTTATTGTAAAATTTGATGTTATGTGAGTTTGGGTAAGTGTTGTATGAGATTCAGTGAGTCGAAGTTGAAAAAGGATTGAAGTGGGGGAAAACTAGGCCCTACTACCGGTAGCACGAGTGTAGTGGGAAGCTATTGGCAGCTCATTTCATAGCTACTAGTACCTCATTTCACAGTTACTAGTACCTCGTTTCATAGCTACTAGTAGCTCACAATTNAGTGAGTCGAAGTTGAAAAAGGATTGAAGTGGGGGAAAACTAGGCCCTACTACCGGCAGCACGAGTGTAGTGGGAAGCTATTGGCAGCTCATTTCATAGCTACTAGTACCTCATTTCATAGTTACTAGTACCTCGTTTCATAGCTACTAGTAGCTCACAAATAGTGGGCTCAGCTACCGATAGCTTGCTGGCAGAGAGCTCAACTACCAGTAGCACGTACACGAGCTACCGGCAGCTCCTCCAAAATTTTTAAAAATTCAAAATAACTTTGCCAAACCTGTGGCCCTTGAGACTTTTTGTTCAAAGTATACAAAAGGAGTAATATTAAGGACAAATTGATGTATATAGGACCTTGGAATGGTCAAGTGATTGAAATATATACAAGTTATGCTTTTGGAAGTGCCCAGTACAAGGGAGACTTTATCCAAACTTTGTGTTGGTTATGATCCCGGTGATGGGGATGTTATGACATGATATCGGGTTATGTGGCATTCACGGGTACTTCCACGGGTTGATGGGTGTTCAATTGGTTGATAAAAGACCTCCAGTTTTAGGGGCGTCACAAAAGTATGAGTTATTTCACATCTATTAATTGTGAAATTTGGTTACAATAATGTATGATGTTAATGAGCACGTTCTTTCATGTTGTACTATTTTTAGGCTAAGCACTTTTGTAGCACCAACTATATCAAGGTTGGCCGAAGTATTATTGAGGGATGTCAGTTAAACGAGAAGCTACTAAACTTGTAGCTAAAGGATGGTGTGTCAAGGGTTTGTTATGACTACTCCCTATTCCAGAATGGGAATGGGACCATATTATGATGAATTTTGGTAAAAGGATTTCTCGCGTTTTGCAATAAAGTTGTCAAGTTATACGTGAATTGGAGTGCGTAAGCACATTAAGCACTAGTATATGTGGTTCCAAGATTAAATCTCTTTGGATTTGATGAAGATTACAAAGAGTTAATCAGCATGTTAAGGTTTGGTACAACTTACTTTTTTTTTAACTTTTGGGCAGACTATGTGTATCACTCGAGTGCTAGGATTCATGTTGTAAAACCCAGGAAAATTTTACATTTTATTGGGAAGGGTAAAATTTGGCTGAAGAAACAAACCTTACCATTGGGTTCGTCTCATNAGACTATGTGTATCACTCGAGTGCTAGGATTCATGTTGTAAAACCCAGGAAAATTTAACATTTTATTGGGAAGGGTAAAATTTGGCTGAAGAAACAAACCTTACCATTGGGTTCGTCTCATGAAATCTAGTTATCCAATCAATTTTCGTCACATTCTGAGACAGTTGGATTTTTTGCATGTTATGATTTGATCGGACGTCGCGTGACTAAAATAGACATGATCAAATTTTAATATTGATAAACATGAAAAATAATTTAAAGTTAGTTTAAATAAAATATATTAAAGTTAAAACGGGATGAGATTTAATTGATCCCGGACAAAATTAGATCAAAAAAGGGTACGTGTGGCTTAATAAGAGCCAAGCATTGGAGGGCATAAAAAGGGGGGAAAATATGATTTTCCCCCATTTGGTGTTGAGATTTCTGGATAGAGAAAGAAGAGACGAAAAATCAAGGGATCTCCAAGGTTTCTTCTACGGTCTAGGGCAATTTGTTCATCGGATTATTTTGGGCCAAGAACAAAAAATGTTCTACGAGATAAGAGCTACGAGTACGTGCCAAAGATCGCGGATTTTTCCCAAATCTCAAAGACGAGATTGTTAGGATCAAGTCTTTGAAGCTTGATTTGGGTATTTTGGAGCTTCTACTATGCGGTATTACACTTTAAGAGGCAAGGTTCCTTTTCTAACTAGGTTTATTTTCAATCTAGGGTTGTATATGGAATGGGTAGCATGATTAGAGATAAATTTGCTTGTCTAAATATACTCCTAGTGTAACTAGAGTATGGGGAATGACATGAGAATGTAAATACTAGTATGAATTAGTGTTGTTGAAATTGCTGGTTTGTAATTTTATAAAGAAATGTGTTAAATTGGGCATGCTATGTGTTTACATAATTTTGTGCCTTGTAGGTGTTTGATAAAATGCATAGGGTTGATTTAAGTATGTTATTTGCACAAGAATGAGATAACATGCTTATTAAAATGGTCAATTGTGATTATATAATTATGATATAATTGACAAATGGGAAATGTTGATTGACATGGGATATGTTCATAATATGCTCATAATGTGTTGAACATGATTTGATATTGCAATTGTACATTATATTGTATATATACGAGAAACGTCACATTCGTAGGCATGTGACATGAGTGTGGGTGTGTGTGTATGATTTGATCAAATACTGCTCTTGGTGGGTTGATACGTGGGCTCGAAAAAATTAGACCTGGGTTTGACTGAGTCACACGGGTTGTATTGAAAACAAGGTTCAGGGTTAGCAAGAAGGGCTAAATTATCCCTCGAGTGCTAGACCTGATAAATTTTGGATACGCACTTCTGTTGGTATAAGAGTCCATAAAGTGCGTTGGCGTACGCGGAGCCATTGGTGAAAATTCATAGATGCAGTGTCAGTTGGGTACTCATTGGTGGCAGTCCATAAATACCCACTCCAAGAAAGATCCGAGATTTTGTAAATTTTTTATTGGATGTTCAACATCAATGGCGGGGGCTTGGAATGCCCAGATGCATACGCATAGTATTGAATGTGTTATAAGAGTTGGTGAAGGATTTAGGTTGCATTGCATGTGTGAGTATCATCTCATGACATAGCGTGGCATTGTGGAAATCCATTTATGAGTTGCATATTCTTGAATGGATGTTTGATTGATTGTTGAATTGCATGTGAATATTTCATATGCATCTGGGTTGGGGAGTAGTCTCTTTAGGAAATACTTTATTGAGCGTGACTCACCATTTATGGGAACAACATCTTAGGTGTGGGACAAACACCGGTGGACAGCCCTTACATGGGTCCTCATTGATAAGAAGCTGGAATGTAGCTTTAAATCACATTTTGTAAATCAATTGCATAAATTGTTTTGAACTTGTAAAAATTATAGAAAGGGTTGTGTAATGAACTCTTATAGGGAAGAATTTTTATGTATGAATGTATGAATGTGCATGGGAGGAGATTGTATGGTTAAAGGTTGAGGTTTGGAAAGAATTGATGAAAATATGGGCCTAGGTACCAGTGCCTAAGTAATTAAGTACCGGTACCACGTTGTCAGATAGCCCAAATACCAGTACCTAGACTTATAGATACCAGTACTTGGATTCCAGTGGGCTCAGATACCGATACCAAGACTGTAGGTACCGGTACCTCGTTGGACAGTGGGTTCAGTTACCAGTACCATGACATATAGGTACCAATACCTAACAAACAATAGGCTCAAGTACCGGTACATGTGATTAAGTATTAGTGCCTCTTCCAAAAAATTTCAAAAATTTAAATATAACTCTGTCAAGCCTTCAAATCTTAAGCCCTTTTGTTGGGATGAAGTAATTGGTTAAACATTAAGTTCTAATTGATAGGGATGGACCTTGAAATGGTTAGTGGTTGATACGTGCACAAATTATACTTTTGGGAGTGCTTCGGTACAAGGGAGACTGTCCAAACTCTGTATGGGTTGCGATCCTAATGAAGGGGGATATGATGATGTGGTGTCGGGTTATGCAACATTCACAAGTACTTTCGCAAGTTGATATATGATCAACGGATTGATAAAGGACCCCCAGTTTTGGGGCGTCACACATGTTGAGAATTTTGTTTAATAAAATTCAAAAGTGGTTAGGATAGTTGTTTAGCAATGATAAAATTTACATACAATAATAGATATCAAACAAGTAGTAGTACGTCATTAAAAGAAGTTCCCTATGCTAGGTGATGTAAAAAATTTGGTGTATAAAAGTAGCGTGCGAAGTGTTGGTGCAAGTGATTATAGGCAGGACTAAAACGAATCAAAATAGTTTAAGGGTCGCTCAAATCAATAGAAAACCTATGCGGTTAAATGAAAAAGGAATTGAAGATAGGTTATGACACTTAGTGAGAAGAGTAAACTAAGGCTGACATGTATTGGATTACTCGAAGTGTTTGGGCGAGATAAGTCAATGGATTATCGTTTGCTATTACAATTAGAACTTTCACAGTTGTAGGACATACTTCATAAGCTAATGCTTTCAGAATGCATAGTTCAACTCTCTTGGGTGATGACCGTATAGTATAGGAAGTTCTAAATAAATTTATCAATTAGAGTTTTATAGTTGGTTAGTCAGTAGAAAAAATAATTAGGTAGAGTAAGGAGCGTGCGTATATGGAAATATTTCTACTTGTTTCAGCGTGATAAGTCAATTTTGGGGATGCAATTTCGTAAGGGGCGAGGAGTAGTGAGACCCGAGCATGGATGATAGGCACTTTAATATTTGGAATGAGAATGTTAATTTATGTATGAAACTTAATTTTTATCCAATGAAATAAAAAAGTGAACTACTAGGAATATGGGGGCGTTAGTGTGTAGATCTTGATAAAACATTTTGGGTTCAATTTCAGAAAATAAAAAGTTGCTGTGGTGAATGTAAAAATTTATAAATAAACATTTATCTATATATATATATATATCTGTGTGTGTGTGTGTGTGGGTTCTCCACTAAGGTGTTGGGTAGTCTATAATACATTATAACACTTTGAAAATTTTGGTAAGAAGGCAAGACACGGCTCAGGAGAAAAAGGAATGGAAAAAAAGAAGAAAAACTTGTGGATTTCGATACTCATCCCCACTTAAAGTAAGATATAGCATTTTTTTTTAAATTTATATAATTCTATGGGAATAAATTAAATGCAAGTATATTTTTATGTTCCATAAATTCCATAAGATTACTTTTATAATTTCATGAGAAAAACTAGATTCAAGTGTATGAATGATTTTAATTTAGTGAAGTGTTGAGAATGTTATTTGCGTCACTCGAATATTTTCGATGAAATTCTGGTGAAGGAAAATGTTAGTGGGTAAACTATATATTTAGTTAATTTTATGTTGTAGGGAAATTTGGTTCAAATGGAGTAATTTAATCAGTTTAAATTGAATATTTTAATCGGTTCAAGTGTATTATTTTAATCAGTTCGAATAGACTATTTTAATTGGTTTGGATAGGTTATTTCATTCGGTTCAAGTAGGTTATTTTATTGGGTTCAAGTAAATTATTTTATTCGATTCTAATAAGTTGTTTTATTCGATTTGAATAGAATATTTTCAAAGTTCTTAGAGAGTTTTTAAGTTGTTATCTATGGTTCGTATGGCCTATAATGACTCACTTTTGGTCGAAAAGAAAATAATTACTTTATAATGGTGGATTTAACCTCTTTACATAATCAATGTAAAAATGATTCAAATACTAAGAGTACTAAAAGAGAGCCTATTAAGCTTAAAGAAGGGGTTAGATCGGGGCTAAAAACATACGAATTATGTTGGAGCAAGTGTGAATACACATATGAATATAAGCATTGGGAACATTATGTTATGCTTGTGTAATACTAAAATGCATATGTGACAACGCATGTGCTAGGAACGGAGGCATCTACATCATCAACCATTTCACCTAAAGCTTCAATGGGAAATCGAGTTTGAAGAAGTTGATACCCTTACATAATCTTGTGAAAATTATCTACTAAATAAAATGTGAGATGGAAGGATGTACTAACTTGTGAGTGTTGATGAGTACAAATTTATATGTGAAATTGTGAAGGTACAATGGAGATGTTTATAGCCTTAAAGGTGAAAACATAGCCTTAGTAGCAAATGTGAGTGGTGTACCACTTCTTGTATGTATAAATGAAAGAGAAAGTTTAACTATCTTAAAGGTGTGATTGTCATTATGTTGGCGAATATGATATTTTTTTGTGGCAAAGGTGTATGTTGGGTGTGTGTGTACGTAGCCTTGACCCCGAGGTGAGGTACCAGTGGCATGTATGTAGCCATGACTCTGAGATGATATATCATAAGTATACGTTGTAGTCATGACTCCGAAGCAAGATATCGGATGTTTATGTAGTCGTGACTCCAAAGCGAGATATCGGAGGTGTACGTAGCCGTGACTCAAAAGCGAGATATTAGAGGTGTATGTAGCCATGACTCGGGGTAAGAACACCGGAGGTGTGTGTGAATATATGTATGTGTAATACATTTAAACAATGTTGATGTTTATAGAAATTCCACTCTCTTTTATTCATCTCTTGGCTAATGTTATTATATTAAGATGTGATATTATTTCTTATTTCATTTTATACGTACATTCATTGAGCTATATGTGCTCAGCCTTCATAGTTCATGGTTGCAGGTACACGTGCAACTAGAGGAGTCCACTACTGAGCCTAGGTGGTCATGGGAGAGTCGTCCAATGAGTCTCTTTAGTATCTCTTTTGTGTAGTACAGATCTTGTAATAATTGGGGTTAGACATGCATTCTAGACTGTGCATATATCGTAAGGAGGAGAGTGTGATCTGTCTTAATGGTATCTAAGACCTGGATCTGTTTTGGACACTTTTTATTGAGGTTGGGTTATGCCTAACAAGAAAGGTTCACTCTATTTATGTTGAGTGAGCATAGGGGTGTTACATGTGAACCTTCCCAAAAGGTTCTACTTTATAATTCTCGCCTCCACCTTTTTCCTGGTAAGTTGATGTTAAGGTGGTCAAATTCATTTGTTGTTAAAGAGGCTTTTTCCCTTGGAGCAGCTGAAATTGAAAATTCCAAGAATGGTAATATTTTTAAAGTCAATGTTCAAAGATTTAAGCCGGTCTTCGAGGAATTGGTAGATCCACAATATAACCTTATAAATGATTGAAAGTCTCTTTTGTAAAATATTATATAATAGAATTATCTTTTATTTTTATTAATTTTTTTGTGAAAAGTTTTCTTTTTACCGATAGATTTGGCATAGATTATGCAGATACAGGTATATCTTTCTCCCTACCATAATTCTCTTTAGGATATTCATTGCTTTTATTATTCATTGAGGGCAATGTGTAATTTAGATTGGGGGTTGGAATAGTTTTGTGATGCATAATCTATTCTGATTTTTCATTTTTTTTATGCTTATAAAAGTAATGTTTGTTTTAGTTTTCTTTTTAGCAATTGATTTTATTTTTTTAGTTTCTTTTTGTTTAAGCTTTAGTACATTTAATTAGGACAATGGATATAGGGTAGAAAATTAATGGATAATTGCATATATGACTAGATATTTTGGGAAATAAAATTTTGAGTGATCAATTGTTAGTGTAAAACCTAGAAAAATTTGAACTTTTTCTGACAAAGGGCAAAATAGTAATTTGTCACTATTATGCGGGTCTAAAATGCATATTTCTAAAGAGTTCTAATGGACCAACGGACTTCACCGTTGGATTCGTATCGCAAAATTGAGTTACCACGTCAAATTTTGTGGAATTTCGAGATAGACGAATTTTTCATATTTTTCAAGACAATTGAGTGACAAATGAACTTTTAAACGTCCCCAAAAACAGAAATTATAAAATTTTCATNAAAATAGTAATTTGTCACTATTATGCGGGTCTAAAATGCATATTTCTAAAGAGTTCGAATGGACCAACGGACTTCACCGTTGGATTCGTATCGCAAAATTCAGTTACCACGTCAAATTTTGTGGAATTTCGAGATAGACGAATTTTTCATATTTTTCAAGACAATTTGGTGACAAATGAACTTTTAAACGTCCCCAAAAACAGAAATTATAAAATTTTCATATAATTGAATAAAAGTTCAAATAAAATTAATTTGAACTGAAACCGAAATTTAATTAAGTCGTTTCGGGTTAAAAATGGACCCGGAAGTGATAAACGTGCGGGGTGATATGGACCGCGCAATTAAAAAGTATAAATAGGGTTAAATATCTAACAAATCAGATATTTTTCTCACCCATTGGCTGGCTAAGCTTAGACAATGAAGAGATAAAAGAGAGGGAAGAGAGAAAAATTATTTTTCAAGACTTCTTCTTCCGATCTAAGAAGTTCCGTCGGTTGGAATTGCTTGGACCAAGAACTAAACTTCATCTACGTGACGAGGGCTACGTGTACATACCAAAANTCTTCTTCCGATCTAAGAAGTTCCGTCGGTTGGAATTGCTTGGACCAAGAACTAAACTTCATCTACGTGACGAGGGCTACGCGTACATACCAAAAACGAGGGATTTCACCAAAGATCCAAAAGGGGAGATTTGGGAAATCAAGGTTTTGGGGTTGTTTTGGTGTTCTTTCTACTATTCTATTTACGCTACAAGAGGTAGAGTTTCTCCTACTTTGGTTTATTTCTTACCTAGGTTATCCTATGGAATGGGTAAGGGTACATAATGACCTAGGTCACTTGACTAAGGTTATCGAAATGAGAAAATGGGTGCGGAATTGCCCTAGACTAATTCCTAGTTGGGTTTGGCATAGGGAATTCATTTGTGAAATCCCTTGAAACTTGATTTTGATATGTAGATGTATTTATGTAAACTCTTGAAAATTGAGTTTATGTGGGCATACTATGTGTTTATAATGTGCCTTGTGATTTAAGTGTGTTATTGACATGGATTATGTGGTAGCATACTTGGAAATTAATTGGATACAAATGTTGATATATTAACATTGTGATAGATAATGGTAATTATATGCATTAATATAAATTGCCATGACACATGTTGAGATGTGTGGTTTAATTTGTCCATATGACATTTATTACATATGAGACATGATATGTGTTTAAATTGGCTCATTGGCATTCATTACATTGAGCATGATGTTGGCATTGCAATGGTTCATTACATTGCATGTGTATAAAAACGTCACATTCAAGGGCTTAGGCATGAGTGTGGGTGTATGCTGTGCATAGTTGGATCAACCACCATACTTGGTGTTTTGATGGGTGGGCTCGGGAAAGTGGGGTTGAATATCCTACTGAGTCGCACGGTTGCATAAATGGAAAACTTGTGTCGGGTATAGCAAGAAGGGATAGATCCCCCCTCGGGTGCAAGGCCCAGCTATTAGTTTATACACTTCTGAAGGTGCAAGTCCAAAAAAATTTATCAGTGTGTGGAGCCGGTGGTGCAACACCAAAAGTCCACTACCCAAATAAAGACACATGATTTTTGGTTATATAAATGATTCATTGATCGGAGACATCCAGAAGTGAATTGGTTTTTACGAACACATGAGTTTTGTTTCAAAATGATCTTTAAATGTACTTCATCAAGGATAAATGTGCGTGAGTGAGTCTCATCTCAATTCATGGCATGACATGATAGATTCCAACATGAATTGCATATTCTTGCATTGGAATGGATATTGGTTGAGTGTTGTTGCATGTATACATTCATATGCACTTAGGTGGGGAGGGGCCCTTGTGGAAAATATTCTACTAGGTGTTAGCTCAACTTATACGGGAAACATTTCAGGTACGGGGCATATTCCGGTCGATAACACACATTCGGGGCCTCAAAGGTGAAGAAGAGCCGGGTTGTGGCTCTTGAACCGAGTTTTATGTAAAAATTTTGGTTTAATTCCATTTTGGCATGTGAATTGTATGGAATGAGTTGTAATAGACTTGTATGAATCATGTATAATGTAGAAAATACCTTTATACATGTTTGGGATGAAATTGGAAAGGTTTTGATTGGATTGAAAATGAAAAACTGATGAAACATAAAATTCTAGACAAAACCTACCGGTAGCTAACAGGTAGTACCTGTCTAGTAGGCAAAACCTACCGGTAGCTAACAGATAGTATCCGTCCAGCAAGCATAACCTACTGGTTGGTAATAGGTGGTACTTGTCCAGTAGAAAAAAGCTACCGGTAGCTTACAGGTAGAACTTCTACCAGTAGGTCTAACAAGTACCTACCGTTAGCTCTTCCAAAAATCTGAAAATTTAAAATTGTTTTGCCAACCTTTTGAGCTTTGTTTTCTTTAGTTCAAATGATACAAATGGACATTAAATGAGGTATATTGAGGCACATTGGGCCTCTGTTGAATTAAATGATTAAAGGAACATGGGTTACACGTGTGGGTTATGATCCCGGTTAAGGGGATACGATTGACATGATGTCAGACTGTGCGATAATCACGTGTATTTCTGCGGGTTGATGGGTGGTCAATGGTTGAAAAAGGATCCCTGATTTTAGGGGCGTCACAGCTTGGTATTAGAGCCTAGGTATACGAATTACCTAGGGCTTGATGGGCATTGGGTTTAGACCATTGCATACATTGTACATTTTATCTTATGTGCTTACATTTTGTTACATGACTACGTGCTATGTGATTATGTGAATAGTATACATGGTAAAATGTATATGGGAAGAGGCACTAAGGTTAGAAAACATAACATTGGGGGGGTCAGAAAAGAAATGAACGGGATAGTTTAAGATATAACTATTACTAGTGGGTGGCATAGACTCTACTAGAGAAACAAGGAGACAAATCTGAATGTTTCAAGTTTGTCCCTATCATGGGATACTAAGTGAATGCTCTATTGCTATCTGGCATGTGTGTAGATGACAACTAGAGGAAGGGGATGTCGGGGTGGACGAAACAATAACCAACCATCACCGGCTTTTGACCAAAAAGCCTTCGTGGAGGCTATTGGTACGGCGGCTGCTATCATAGCACAGGCTAGTGCTACGACAGCCATTATTGCACAGACTGGTGCAAGTAGAGGATAAGGAGGCTCAAGTAACCTCCAGAAGTTCAAGGCACATCAACCTCTGATCTTCATGGGAGGGGAAGATCCTATGGTGGCTGACCATTGGTTCCGACAAGTCGATAAGGTATTGAGGGGTATGGAGATCACCTCCGATGTCACCAAGATAACCCTAGCAACATTCTAGCTAGAGGGGGAATCCCAATTGTGGTGGGATTGGGTGTAGGACTCCAAGAACTTGGAGGCTATGACATGGGTAGAGTTCAAGGAGCTCTTCATGGATAAGTATTTTTCGGCGGCCGCTAGACATGTAAAGGCCCGAGAGTTCTTAGACTTGCAACAAGGGACGATGATGGTGATGGAATACGTGGCTAAGTTCACAAAATTAGCACATTTCGCCGATGACTATGTGGCCATTGACATGGTCAAGGTGAAGAAGTTCGAGGATGGCTTGAAGCTGTCCATTCGAGACAAGATTGTGGGTCTTCTTCTGCAAGACTTCGACTCGATGGTCATGAAATCTATGACCATTGAGAGAGAGGTAGAAGATGCATGAAACATCAGGGAAGTGGGTGTTAAAGACAAGAAGAAGGAGGGTCAATCCTCTTCTTCTAACTCAGGGAAGAAACGGAAGACTTTTGTTCCTCAAGGGCTAGGCCATAGCCATCAAGACCAAGGCCAGGGTCAATCCTCCCATGGCAGGAGACACTTTAGGGCTCCCAGCTAGGCAGGCTCATGGGCATGTTTCCATTGCGATCAACCGGGTCACATGAAACGGGATTGCCCTCAGAGGCAGGGATCCTAGGGTTACGGGTCATCTCAGTCCCAAACTTCGGTGCGATAACCGCAGACACAGTATATTCCTCCTTACCCCACCATGGGCCAGAGGAGCCAATATTAGTTCCAGGGTGCTACAGAGGCCCCTTTCACGAGCGGGGACTCCGCAATCAGGCCAGATGGGCCAGGGCTCACAAGCTGGGACTTTGAGAACCTAGGGGCGTGTCTACGCCGTGGTGCCACAGACTGAGCCGGCATATCCGTCGGTGATACAGGGTATGTTCCTACTCTCTCGCTTATGGGCTAGAGTGTTATTTGATTCTGGTGCATCGCATTCTTTTATTGCTGCATCTTGTGTGGAAAACTTGGGTTTAGAGATTGAGACCTTGGAAAAGCCACTGCGTGTGAGTTCTCCCTTAGGAGCTAGGGTGAAAGTAGAGCAGATATGTTGGGACTGTGAGTTAGAGATCTCGGAGATTCTACTCACCGTGGACCTTAGGGTCATGGATGTGTCAGAGTTTGATGTGATCCTTGACATGGATTGGTTGGCGGCACATCGGGTCGTCATTGATTGTGATAGGAAGAGGGTCACTACTTACACACCTGATGGTGTCTGTTTTAAGTTCCAGGGGGAAAAGCTTGATGTTTTACCCCAAGCTGTGTATGACACAAGATGGCACGGATAGTTGATGAGTTGGCTTGCAAGCCCTACCTTGGAGGACGAGGCGAGACAGGAGTTAGGTCTACCTTGGGTTGTATGTAAGTATGAGGATATTTTTTTGGACGAACTACCAGGATTACCCCCACATAAGGATGTAGACTTCAACATTGAGTTGCATCCCGGTACGTCGCCTATTTCTATAACTCCACATAGGATGGCACCAGCTGAGTTGCAAGAGCTCAAGGTCCAATTACAAGAATTGTTGGACAAGGGGTTTATTAGACTAAACACTTCACCTTGGGGCGCTCCGGTGTTATTTGCCAAGAAGAAGGACAAAACCCTTCAACTATGCATAGATTATCGGCAGTTGAATAGGGTTACTATCAAGAATATATATCCCTTGCCGAGGATTGACGGCTTGTTTGCTCTATTAAGAGGAGCACGGGTCTACTCCAAGATAGATCTCCGTACCGGTTACCATCAATTAAGGGTTAGGGAGGCTGATATCCCTAAGATGGCATTTCGGATGCAGTATGGGCATTTTGAGTTTACTGTCATGCCATTTGGATTGACGAATGCCCCGATAGCATTCATGGATCTCATGCATAGGGTGTTCCTACCTAGATCAGTTTGTTGTAGTCTTTGTTGATGAGATCTTGATTTACTCCAAGTCTGAGGAGGAGCATGAGGTTCACTTGAGGATTGTTCTCCAGACCTTGAGAGATCATCAATTGTACGCCAAGTTCAACAAGTGTGAATTTTGGCTTACAGAAGTGAATTTTTTGGGACATGTAGTGTCAGCTTCAGGTGTATCCGTGGACCTGGAGAAGGTTGAAGCAGTTATGAATTGGGAGAGGCCGAAGTCAGTCTTCGAGATACGCAGTTTCTTGGGATTGGAGGTGTACTATAGGAGGGTCATTGAGGACTTCTCTCAATTAGCTGCTCTTATGACCAAGTTGATCTGGAAAGAGGTCAAGTTTGAGTGGAATGATGCATGTGAGAAGGCATTCCAGGAGTTGAAGCGGAGACTTACTTCTGCTCCTATTTTGATAGTTTTGAAAAGGGAATAGAGGTATACCATATACTGTGATGCCTCCAAGGACGGACTTGGTTGTGTATTGATGCAGTTCAGGAGGGTGGTGGCTTATGGTTCTCGGTAGTTAAAGAACCACGAGCAGAGTTATCCCACACATGATATGGAGTTGGCGGCCATTGTCTTTGCCTTAAAGGCTTGGTGACACTACCTTTATGGTGAGCAGTTCGAGGTGTTTTCAGATCATAAGAGTCTAAAGTACATCTTTACACAGCGGGACCTCAACATGAGACAACGCAGGTGGTTGGAGTTTCTGGAGGACTACGACTTCACTTTGCATTACCATCCCGGTAAGGCAAATGTGGTGGCTGATGCACTCAGTCAGAAGTCACGGGGAGTTTTGGCTAGTGTAGCTTCCCGAGAGTGGCAGATGTTCGAGACTGTGGGACAGTTGAAGCTACATTACATGGAACAGACTCAGGGTACTTTGGGGAGTTTGGTGGCTACGTCTTCCCTACTGAGCAAAGTGATCGAGTCTCAGGGACAGGACACAGAGATGTTATCCATTAAGGACTGAGTACGGTTAGGTACAGGTGATGAGGGTTGGGCCATTCACTTGGATTGTAGTCTTTGGTTTAGGGGAAGGATAGTGGTTCCCTAGTCTGCGGAACTCAGAGAAGAGATTCTTAGAGAGTTTCATTGTTCCTGATTTATTGTGCATCCAGGTGGCAAGAAGATGTACCAGGATCTTCATCACCAGTATTATTGGAGCGGGATGAAGAAAGATATTAGAAATTTTGTTAGATAATGTCTCATGTGTCAGCAGGTTAAGGCTGAACACCAGAGAACGGCGGGATTACTCTAGCCTTTGGAGGTAGCTGAGTGAAAGTGGGAGCATATCACGATAGATTTTTTGACTCACTTGCCATGGACATCGCGGGGACATGACACAGTGTGGTTGATAGTGGACTGACTTATAAAGTCGGCACACTTTTTGGCTGTACGGATGACCTTTACACTAGAGAAATTCTATAGGTTGTATATACGGGAGATTGTTCAGTTATATGGGGTGCCCGTATCTATAGTATCAAATTGGGATCCTAGGTTTACGGCTCAGTTTTGGGAGAGTTTTCAGCAAGCTATGAAGACACAGTTAATTATGAGCACCGCTTTTTATCCCCAGACAGACGGTCAATCTGAGAGGACTATTCAGACGTTAGAGGACATGCTACGGGCATGTGTCCTAGATCTCAAGGGTAGCTGAGAAGATCACTTACCCTTGGTAGAGTTCACCTACAACAATAATTACCAGACGAGCATACAGATGACACCCTATGAGGCATTATATGGGAGGCCTTGTCGATCTCCGGTATGTTGGATGGAGGTGGGAGAGAGACCCTCTACGGGTTTGAATTTGGTTAGAGACACCTCAGAGAAGGTGGACCTTATACGAAAGCGCCTTCTCATAGCTCAGAGCCTGCAGAAGAGCTACGCTGACAAACGGCGGAGACCTCTGAAGTTTGAGGTGGTAGATCATGTCTTCTTGAAGGTGATACCTAAAAGAGGAGTGGTCAGGTTTGGCAAGCGGGGAAAGCTGTCACCCAAGTACATCGGGCCCTTTGAGGTACTCAAGAGGGTGGGTATAGTTGCTTACCAGTTGGGGCTACCGCCAAATCTATCTATTGTTCACGTGGTATTCCATGTCTCTATGCTCCAAAAATACACCCTAGATCCGACTCATGTGGTGGATTGGGGAGACCTTGTGGTTGATGTTGATGGGACCTTTGAGGAGGGACCGGTGTGCATCACGGACAGCCGAGATCAGGTTTTACGAGACAAGACCATGAAGCTAGTGAAGGTGTTGTGGTAGCACCGGGGAGTGGAAGAGGCAACATGGGAGCGTGAGGATACCATACGTACCAGTTATCCTTTCCTATTCGAGGATGGAGGTACGTTATCATAGTCTTGTAGTATTGCATGACTGTAGCATATGCATGTGTTTGTATGTGCATGTGTGTGTGAATTTCGAGGACGAAATTCTTTTGAGGGAAGAATGTAAAACCTGAGAAAATTTGAACTTTTTTCGACAATGGGCAAGGTAGTAATTTGCCACTATTATTCGGGTTTAAAATTCATATTTCTAAAGACTTCAAATGGAGCAACGGACTTCACCGTTGGATTCGTATCGCAAAATTGAGTTACCACGTCAAATTTCGTGAAATTTTGAGATAGACGGATTTTGCACGTTTTTCAAGATAATTGGGTGACGAATCAACTTTTAAACGTCTCCAAAAATAGAAATTATAAAATTTTCTTATAATTGAATAAAATTTTAAATAAAATTAATTTATACTAAAATCGAAATTTAATTAAGCTATTTCGGGTTAAAAACGGACTCGGAAGTGATAAACGTGCGAGGCGATGTGGACCGCGCAATTAAAAAGTGTAAATAGGGTTAAATATCTGAAACATCAGATATTTTGCTCACCCATTGGCCGGGGAAGCTCAGACGTTGACGAGAGAAAAGAGAGAGAAGAGAGAAAAATTATTTTTCAAGACTTCTTCTTCCGATCTAAAAAGTTTCGTCGGTCGGAATCACTTGGACCAATAACTAAACTTCATCTACGCAACGAGGGCTACGCGTACATACCAAGAACGAGAGATTTCACCGAAGATCCAAACAGGGGAGATTTGGAAAATCAAAGTTTTGGGGTTGTTTTGGTGTTCTTGAAGGCTTCTATTCTTCTATTTACGCTCCAAGAGGTAGAGTTTCTCCTACTTTGGTTTATTTCTTACCTAGGTTGTCCTATGGAATGGGTAAGGGTACATAATGACCTAGGTCACTTGACTAGGGCTATTGAAATGAGAAAATGGGTGCGGATTTGGCCTTGACTAATTCCTAGTTGGGTTTGGCATAGGGAATTCATTTGTGAAATCCCTTGAATCTTGATTTTGATATGTGGATGTGTTTATGTGAACTCTTGAAAATTGGCATTTATGTGGGCATGCTATGTGTTTATAATGTACCTTGTGATCTAAGTGTGTTATTGACATGGATTATGTGGTAGCATACTTGGAAATTAATTGGATACAAATGTTGATATATTAACATTGTGATAGATAATGGTAATTATATGCATTAATATAAATTTGTCATGACACATGTTGAGATGTGTGGTTTAATTTGTCCATATGACATTCATTACATATGGGACATGATATGTCTTTAAATTGGCTCATGGGCATTCATTACATTGAGCATGATGTTGGCATTGCAATGGTTCATTACATTGCATGTGTATGAAAACATCACATTCAAGGGCTTAGGAATGAGTGTGGGTGTATGTTGTGCATGGTTGGATCAACCACCATACTTGGTGTTTTGATAGTAGGGCTCGGGAAAGTGGGGTTGAATATCCTACTGAGTCGCACGGTTGCATACATGGAAAACTTGTGTCGGGTATAGCAAGAAGGGATAGATTTCCCCTTGGGTGCAAGGCTCGGCTATTGGTTTATACATTTCTGATGGTGCAAGTCTAAAAAAGTGTATCGGTGTGTGGAGCCGGTGGTGCAACACCCAAAGTTCACTACCTAAACAAAGACAAATGTTTTTTGGTTATATAAATGATTCATTTGATGGGAGACATCTAGAAATGAATTGGTTTTTACGAACACATGAGTTTTGGTTCAAAATGATCTTTGGATGTACTTCATCAAGGATAAATGTTTTACACTTGCATTGCATAGTGTGGTAAGAGCCAGTGAAGGCTTGGGTTGATGTGCGTGAGTAAGTCTCATCTCAATTCATGGCATGACATGACAGATTCCAACATGAATTGCATATTCTTGCATTGGAATGGATATTGGTTGAGTGTTGTTGCATGTATACATTCATATGCACTTAGGTGGGGAGTGGCCCTTGTAGGAAATATTCTACTAGGCGTTGGCTCACCCTATACGAGAAATATTTTAGGTACAAGGCATATTNGACTCTAGATTTCACATAGAAAACCATCTCTGCCTAAGAATCTCAAACCCTTGTTTCTTTTCAAAACCCTAAATTAAAAAATAAAATAAAATCAACAATGCCGCCCAAAAGGAAACAATTAGACAAGCCCTAATCTAGTGCCCAAGCATTGAGGGTTGCACAAAATGATCCGAATGAGCCCAAGGTGTGGATTGACGAGTATAGAGTGAGGCATTCCNAATTTTGGTTTAATTCCATTTTGGCATGTGAATTGTATGGAATGGGTTGTAATAGAATTGTATGAATCATCTATAATGTAGAAAATATTTTTATACATGTTTAGGATGAAATTGGAAAGGTTTTGATTGGATTGGAAATGAAAAACTGATGAAACATAAAATTCTGGACAAAACCTACCGGTAGCTAACAGGTAGTACCTGTCTAGTAGGCAAAATCTACTGATAGCTAACTGGTAGTATCTGTCTAGCAAAGCAAAACCTACCAGTAGCTAACAGGTAGTACCTGTCTAGTAGAAAAAAACTACCGGTAGCTTACAGGTAGAACTTCTACCTGTAGGTCTAACAAGCACCTACCAGTAGCTCTTCCAAAAATCTCAAAATTTAAAATTGGTTTGTCAACCTTTTGAGCTTTGTTTTCTTTAATTCAAATGATACAAATGGACATTAAATGAGGTATATTGAGGCACATTAAACCTCCGTTGAATTAAATGATTAAAGGAACACGGGTTACACGTGTGGATTATGATCCTGGTTAAGGGAATACGATTGACATGATGTCGGGTCGTGCGACAAGGACGAGTATTTTCGCGGGTTGGCGAGTGGTCAATGGTTGAAAAAGGACCCCCAATTTTATGGGCGTCATAGTTAGGTTCAAANTACAAATGGACATTAAATGAGGTATATTGAGGCACATTAAACCTCCGTTGAATTAAATGATTAAAGGAACACGGGTTACACGTGTGGATTATGATCCGGGTTAAGGGAATACGATTGACATGATGTCGGGTCGTGCGACAAGGACGAGTATTTTCGCGGGTTGGCAAGTGGTCAATGGTTGAAAAAGGACCCCCAATTTTATGGGCGTCATAGTTAGGTTCAGAGGTGATTGATTTTTGCCCCAATTTTTGAATTCTTTAAAAAAAAGGTCCCAAATTTGGAATCAATTATGAAGTTCGGAGTCAACTTTTGGGAGTTGGAGACGTTTTGATTATAGATACATGCATCCAGACGCAAGTAGCACCTGTCCAAAGACTTCAAGCCATTAGGAGATTGCATTCACGTCCAAATGCACCTTTTGAGATGGTTAATCTACAATGTTACAGATCTTTTGTCCGAACACACGTCTAAGTCTTTGAAATGGCCGTATGTCTTCTTCCTTCTTCATTCCGAAGAAACCCACATCCAAACCACCATTGAAGAAGCTCTCTAAGGTCTGAAATTTGAGTTTTCTCACTCAAAAGCATCTCAAATCTCACCCAAATCATTCAAAAACTCTCCTAGACTCTAGATTTCACATAGAAAACCATCTCTGCCTAAGAATCTCAAACCCTTGTTTCTTTTCAAAACCCTAAATTAAAAAAAAAAAAAATCAACAATGCCGCCCAAAAGGAAACAATTAGACAAGCCCTAATCTAGTGCCCAGGCAGTGAGGGTTGCACAAAATGATCCGAATGAGCCCAAGGTGTGGATTGACGAGTATAGAGTGAGGCATTACTTTGATCATACTCGGTTCTCTATGATAGAGGCTAAGCAGCAGTTTATTCATTATTTTTTTATTTCGCCCTATCATGATGGAATGATGTGTAGTTTGGGAAGATTTCTTGGGATATGTTATTAGGGAGATGGTGGTGTTGAGAGGATGGGGTGACGTTTTAAAGAGATGGGGTAAGGGGAGTGAGTTTTGTAGTGGACTCCATGATGATCTTTAGGGTGGCCAAGGTGAAACTTTTTCTACAGTGTACACTTTTTCCTCACTCCCCATTTTGTTTGGCTTCAAAGAGCTAGGAAGTTGAACCAAGGGCAGTTGACAGAAAATTACAAGATCCTAAATTGGATCTCGGTGACTAGTATGCTTCTGTTAGCCCAGAAGAATCACATCTGTCCAAATAGGGCTAAGCTACTGTACACCATCGAGACTAGTCGTACTATTTGGTTTGTCTTCTATTATTATATCTGAGATGCATCGAACTTTGAAGGATAGGACTAGGAATGCCTTCCTTCCCTTTGGGTATTTGGTGACTTCTATTTGCATGGATAGGGGCATTGGGGTGACTGAGGACATGTTGAAGGAGAAACACCCAAGAGTGTTAGACAATACGGCTTTGGTTAAGAGTCATGGAGCGATGGGTAGAGGCACAACTCAAGTACCATATGTTGATGAGCTTGATGAGGATGAAAGGCGGATGAACCTGTAGATGGCCGATTTGATAGAGATTTCTTGCTCTAGATTCTAGAGGAGCAGAGACAGATGAGGGGTACTCTAGCAGAGCATGACACGATCTTGCACTGCCTGTAACTTGGGCCATAAGATGGAGTCAGTTCTTCCACCTAGATGATTTATGTTCTATGCGTTTACTATTTTGATTATCTTTTTAGTGTCTAGTTTAGAGTTTAGTTAGGTCAAAGCCCCCAGTAGTATTTAGTTAAGTCAAGGCTTGACTTAGTTTGCCTTTGTTTCAGTTAGAGTCAGTAATGAAAACCCATTTTGACTGACATATGGTTTCATTGCATAATTTTGAGTATTAATCTGCCAAATTGTTTCGAATTATGTGCAAATAATAAGATTAATGATCAGATGAATATTAGTTAATAAAAATATGAACTTGTTTATATTATAGTTTATTATAGAACTCTACACTACCTTTTAGTACTATAGATTTTATTGCCAATTAAAACTTAAAATATGATGACCTTACTTGTATTAGAAGTTAGGAAATGATGCTTTAATTTTACACTTGATACATATAGTAGAAAATATGATGATGCCCTTTGTGAGATTAGAGATATTCATTTTTGGAGTGAAATTTATAATTACTCAATAAGAAAATTTCATTCAATTCTATTTCTTGAATAGTTTCATTATACTTGTTTTGATTGATCTTGATACTATAGATAGCTGCATGATTTTGAATTAATTTCATAGGAAGTGTGTTATTAAGAAACTCTTGAGAGATGAATTTAGGCCTTGTGTGTTATTATTTGAGTCTTAGCCTTATTTCTCGCAATTCTATTATCCTTAGAAGTTGTGATTAAGTCATTTTGATGAAAATTCAGTTGTTAGCCCATATATAATAATCGAGCTTAGTATGAAATGAAAAATCGTCTACCCTTGATTATCCTGAGATTGAGATGTATCATGTATATGTGATGGATTATGTGATTTAGATTTTATTGAAAAAAAAAAGGTGAATAGTTGGTACACATGCAAGATTGAAAGTGGTTGACTTGCTGCAAAAAAAATTGTAAAGATGTTTCCTGAAAGAAAAAAAATAAGAAAAATAGAAATGATGAAAGATAATGAGCATGCAAAAAGGAAAGCAAGAGAAAAAATTAAAAAAAAAGATGGAATATATCTATGAGCAAGTGTTGGAAAAACTAAAATCAAGTTTCAAAGGAAGATTTTGAAAGTTTTGTCGAGACATAGTGATTAGCACAAAATATTGTACATCATATATGCTTTTATACCCTTTTATACTTGCTTTCATGGTGGAATTGGGAATAAATGCAATTAATCAAACAATTAATGAAGTTGTTGTGTGATTGTAGGTAAAGAGTTAGATATGGCTTGAGTTAAGCCCTCATCGTAGTGCTCAAAGTCCATGGAGATGGGGGTGGCTTAACGGGAGGCTTGGAAGGTGAAGGAATCAAGAAAAAGGCAAGTTAGGAGAAAACCTTCTGGAAGGTCTGCACACTGGAAGGCAAAGACTCTGCCTTTGCCAAAACCTTCTAGAAGGTTTGCTTCGACCTTTTGAAAGGTTTTGCACGCTGGAGTTGGATCTACTACAAACTTTCCGGAAGGTTTTGCACACTGGAAAAAAACCTTCCGTAAGGTTTTCCTGAAAAATGCCAGACACCTGCAACTCAAGCTCTGTCACTTGGGGGTCCCACCATTGTTTCTCTCACACATTTTCTAACGTTGTCCACATACAACCATGCCTACAAGACCCTAACTTCTGACTTTTGAGGTTAGAGGATGAGAAATGCAGAGAGAGAAGGTGGGACCCTGGTGGGTTGCTGGCTAGGCTTGTCCTAGCCTATCCAAGCCATCAACTCACCTCCCATTGATGGGAGGTCTACACATATAGGCTATAGGAGCCTCATGGACGAAAATGTAGAGGAGTTACACCATTGTAAACCATTACTTAACATTTTAGAGGGAGAAGATCAAGGAAGAAGACATAGTTTAGATAGAGAAAGTTTGGATTTTTGCATTTTCTTACCCATTTCACTTATAGTAAGTTGTAATACTCTTGTAATCTTCATTTATTGCACTTTAATGTCATTTATTTCAACTGTATTCCAAGTTTAGTCATGTATCTTTGAATCTACCATTGTTACATATGTTTTCACTTCAAGCTTTTTAGTTGGGTATTAAATGCACTTATCTTTTTAGTTTCACTTTTCTTTGCATTAATACAAGTCTTAATCTCCATTTCATTACCATGTCTCTATCCACATTGTATGTGTTTGCATTTAATATGAGTAGCTAAGTTTTATGTTGGCTAATCCAATGGAGATTTCCTCTTGGGTTTGCTAAATCAACTCTCCTCCATTCTTTCTCATATTGTAAAGTGTTTGGTTTGACTAGGTTGAGTGTGAACGTGGTTTTGAACTATTGATACACCGTAGACTTGTCACGGGGTATGCTTGAGCCTACACCTCCTCTTTAGTCCCCCATTTCCTATAAATCAATTGAACACCTATGCACCATTGGAAGAATGTTTTGAGTTGATTTGGCATTCCTATTGGAATGACTTCTTCGGATTAGCCAACCTTATTTCCATTACATTTTAATCGAAAACTTCACCTGCCAAAACACAAATTCACAAGATTTTACACTTTTCCATTTTCACAAAATCACCTTCACATAATTCAACCTTTCTTCCCTTAGGAGATGACCTTGGAATACTTAATTTCAAGTAAAACATGACACTTGAAAGTCTCTCTTCACTTGGAGAGCTCTTTTGCAGACACACACATTTTCATCTACACACATGTTTTTTCCATTTCTAGCATCAAACCCGAGGTAGAGTGACACTTACTTACACACAAAAGCTATATACACATGACCGGGTGATGTTCGGAGATTAGGCTGAACATGATACCAAGCAACATAGGGGATACAAATTTCTTGAGGTAATATTTT
The DNA here is from genome assembly GCA_963454935.2 of Ilex paraguariensis. Lineage (NCBI taxonomy): Eukaryota > Viridiplantae > Streptophyta > Magnoliopsida > Aquifoliales > Aquifoliaceae > Ilex > Ilex paraguariensis. The sequence continues at coordinate 420,593 of CAUOFW020005058.1, forward strand.
GAACTCTTATTTCCATTAATTTCTTAACCTCATTAAGTAAGGCCATGTTACAACCTTAAAAAGACCTAACTGATCTCAAGAGTTGTTAGAGATACATAACTGGTGTGAATAAGGAGGATGCTAGTAACTGTTTTGTACATTATGTGTTGATTTCTAAGCATGAAACTATGTTAATTCCTTTCTTTTGTAGTATTTATTGGTTATAATCATATATGAGGTATACCTTATTTTTAATTTTGCAATAATTATACTTACATATGGAAAAATGAAGGAAATTAGCCAGTATAATCTAAGTGAATTCATTGCTTATTGTAAAACTTGAGTGAGCATTGATTCAAGGCTGGTAAAGGATAATGGAGAGGTAAAGTATTTTTAATTGATTTTCTGATTAGGCGAGATTCTTTACACACTACACATGAGTTTTAATGGGATATAACCAGGAAATACTGTTGTATAGTCTCTAGTTCTTTGATCTGACTTGGTATGCAATTGTACATATTTTATTCGTATAAGTTATTTGATTATTAATTAAGTTGTATGACAAGTTAAAAAAATGGACAGATTAATGAAAGTTTGTAGGTATCTTCACTGAAAATTTTTCACGAGACTATACCGTCCACTAGGGGAAACCTAGGGTTTTAAAGACTTATTGCATAGGCTGAATGCAATCAAGAGTCCTACGAAAGTGGATTAGTTTTGATGAATTATTTTCGTAGTTTGTTTTAGAATTGCTACCATACTAGGGAGTAGTAAGGTGTAGGTTGGGGTGTGATTCGTCACTAAAATTTCCAGTTGTTTATTTATTATTTATAATGAATTGCATTGATTTTGAGTTACTAATTGGATAATCCCTTGAGTTTATGATTTTATTGATTTTCAATGTTTTGATATTTTATCAGGTAAAACGGGTATATTAAGTCAAATTGGAGTGCTTGGTAAACTGACCAGACGATTGGGAATTACAAAGAAATCAAGGGGGTCAAAGAGTACTTAAAGGAGAAGTCAATTTAGGTATTATGGGACCAGTTTTGGTTAACTAGATGAGTCCAAATGCAAGTCCTATGCCTAAATGCAAGATTATTGAGAAGCATGGAAATTGGCTTAGTGTTTTTTACAATACATAATTCTTTCATCCGAACACAAGTCTTGCTTCTAGATGTGTCTGCTGAATATGGAATTCTAGAGAATCCAAAGTGTTAGGACTTTGGGATGCATACAGACTAAGATTTGACGATATGGCGTACCCTCATTAGGAGGTAACAAGCCGTCCAGACTCGATTGACTGAGGAGAAGACCTTACGCTATGAGGCTCACGTCTGAACGCGATTCTTGCATTTGAATGAGTGTATTGGATTGAGAATCGTTCATTTTCACCCTAGTAGAGGATTCAAATTNTTGACGATATGGCGTACCCTCATTAGGAGGTAACAAGCCGTCCAGACTCGATTGACCGAGGAGAAGACCTTTCGCTATGAGGCTCACGTCTAAACGCGAGTCTTGCATTTGAATGAGTGTATTGGATTGAGAATCGTTCATTTTCACCCTAGTAGAGGATTCAAAGTTTTTTAGATAGGAATTTTATTATTATTGATTATTTTTATTGTTAACTATAAATAGGAAAGAGTCAGTTAGTTTGGGGCTTCTGCTGGCTCTTCTTCATTGTTATTTTCCCTTAGGTAATTTTAACTCTTTTGAGATAACCTCCATGGAAAGTGAGTAATCTACCTTGTACTCTGTAATTAGGGTAGGGTTCTTGGATTGTATATTTAACATTTATGTTAATGCCATCATTCGTTTATTAGTCTTGAATGATTTATCATTTTTATTATTCGATTGAATCAATAATTTTAATCAAGGTAATATACTCTATATACTTGTTTGATTGGTCATCAACTTGGTTGATTCATGGGTGTGAATAATTCTTATAATTCCCTGCGATTTTATATTACTAGTTCTTAAATTCATATTTTCATATTATTCAAACCTTAGTTTAAAAGTAATATCCACCAGTTGATTACACTGACGTTCGAAGTCAACTGAAATAAGAAATAATTGCATTAATATTATATTCAATATACATTACTAGTTCCTGATCCCAATACTATAGAATTCATTTCATACATAAGAATTTCATTCAAATTAGGTATAATGACCCACTTTACAATTGAGATAAACTGTACTTTCTTTTCACCTTTCCTTGTATCCATATCATGTTCCAGAGGAATGACCTCAGACTTATTGAGAAATTATTACTTATTGACCACCTGCACTTGGATGTACCTATTTGGGATCAAGCACATCCAAGTCTAGAAGTCCATGCTCAACCCAGAAGTCCCAATGATAATAAAAATGGTGGGATAGCTGAAATCTTTGTACTTGGGTGGAGTATTGGATCACAGGATAGAACTTACCTGCTCTGTTAAGAACGTATTCTATTGAACATTTAAGTTCCTCTTGATGGTGGAAAGGACATTCAGAAATTTCACATAAGACGACACCTATCAAATAACATCAAGTAAAGGAATGTTAATTTTCACCTGCTTAAACAAATTAAGAATCTCAACATGGTTAGCTTGTTTATTAGGTATTTTTTATTTGTGAGGGAAGGGTGCAAGAATGATATATACAACAGTATCAGACTAAACAACCTCTAGCCACTCAAGTGTGTCACCATCCTTGGAGGTACCTTAAGTCTCTTTTTCTTTAGGCTTAGAGACTTTAGGTAGAATAGTTTTGTCAACCTCTTTACCACTCTAAGAATGGTGATTGACTTAAGTTGCTCTTCAGTGCTTTTAACAATATTAGAAGCCTCGACACTATGTTGACCCTTCGGATTCTCTTGGGATTGAGCTAGGAACTTCCCTTTTTCTTGCTAAAGCACACCCATAGTGTTGGTCAACTTTGTCATCTAAGTTCTTATATAATTGAAATCTTGTGCATTCTAACTTTTTATGGTTGTGTGATTTTGAATGAATTGATGAATGATATACTCTAGACTTCTTTTGTGTGGGGGCTAGTAAGGAGTACAACAGGTTGTCCTTGGGGTGAATGTGAGTCATGAATAAGCCATTGTGGTGCATGAAAAGACTGATTACTTAAAGACTGAGTGGGACTAGACACTTGTTGACTAGAAGGGGCATAAGACATAGGGAAAAACGTAAAAGCCCAGATAAATTTAAACTTTTTATGAACAAGAAAAAAATGGTAATTTGTTATTTCAATACAGGTTGAACACCTGAATTTTTCTAGAACTTGAATGACAAAACGGACCTCACCATTAGATTCTTCTCGTGAAATCTAGTTACTTAGATAAATTTTATCGAATTCTAAGATAGTAAGATTTTTGCGTTTTACGAGGCAGTCGGGTCTCGGGTGATCCAAAAATAAAAATTTTAATAANCACCATTAGATTCTTCTCGTGAAATCTAGTTACTTAGATAAATTTTATCGAATTCTGAGATAGTAAGATTTTTGCGTTTTACGAGGCAGTCGGGTCTCGGGTGATCCAAAAATAAAAATTTTAATAAAATTTTGAAATTTGGAAGATAATTTAAGGAAAGTTGAAATACAAGTTTCTTGAACTTGAATCAGGACAAAATTTAATTATTTTGGGGCAAAAATGGACCTAGGAATAGGGGAAGTGTGGTGTGACGTGGACCAAGTATTTAAAGGGTATAAATAGGGGAGAAATATGATTTTCTCCCCTATTCATTCAGCTGGGTCTTTATGTTGGAAAAGAAGAGAGGGAAAGGAGAAAAAAATAAGAGTTTTCAATTTCTCTCTACGATCTACGAAGTTCTGTCGCCCAATTGACTCAAGTCAAGTATTCAAGTCGATCTCCTCGTATGGAAGATTCAAAAAATGAAATTTTGGAGAAATCAAGGGTTAAGCTTGGGTGTTCTTGAAGGTTGCTACTACTCGTTTTTATACTTTAAGAGGTAGGGTTTCATCCTACTTAGGTTTATTTCCAACCTAGGGTGTTTATATGAGGTGGGTAGGTTGTTAGATACATTAACAATTGCCTACTATTTTTGAAATATGGAAATAGGTATAGAAATGATATAAAACCAATTTCTAACTTGAGTTTGATATGTGAAAGTTACTTGTGGTAATTTCTTGAGAAATGTGGAAGCGTGGGCATATTATATGTTTACATGAAATGTGTGCCTTGTTGGGTGTTTGATAATATTCCATGAATAAGTGAGATATGTTGTTTTGATGAAATTGAAATAACATGCTTGAGAATTGTTTTATTGAAATATGTTGATGATGTATTGACATTGTGATGAACTATGGCGAGTGTATGCATATGATATAATTGGCCATGGTATATGTTGAAATGAGATGGATTTGGTCCATATGACATTCATAGAATATTGGACATGATTTTTGTTTCGCAATTGTGCATTACATTTCATAGACACAGAGACATCACATTTTGTAGGTGTGTGTGCATGATTGTCATCTAACACCACACTTAGTGGATGATGGGTGGGCTCGAGAAAGTTGGATCAAAGATTCAGCTAAGTTGCATATTTGCATTGAAAATTGGTTCAGGGTTAGTAAGAAGGGCTAGAGTATCTCTAGGGTGAGAGACCAGGTGATTGGATACGCATTCCGTTAGTGTATAGTCCATAAAGTGTGTCAGTGTACACGAAACTGTTGGTGAAAGTCCATAAATTCCATGTCGGCTTGGTGCCCATTGGTGTAAGTCCATAAATACCCACTCCAAGGAAGACCTGGAGATTTTAAATAGTCATTGGATGTGTAACGTCAATGGCGGGGGCTTGGAAACCCCAGTTTGTGCTCAGGGCATTTCATGGGTGAAGGGACCCGGTAAGGGCTCAAGTTGAAGTGCATGAGTGAGTCTTATCTCATTTCATTGCATGACATGGTGATTTCCAACATTGAATTGCATATTCTTGATTGGAATGGTTATTGCTTGTTAAATATTCCATGTGAACATTTCATATGCATCTAGGTTGGGGAGCAATCTCTTTAGGAGATACTCTATTGAGCGTAGCTTACCCTTTATGGAAACAATATTTCACGTGTGGGATATACACCGGTGGATGACTCTCATTCGGGCCCTTAAGAATGAAAAAAAGCTGAGATGTGGCTTTATTTTGAGTTTTTGTAAAATCACTATGAAAACTTAGTCTTGGCATGTAATTTCATGGAAATGAATGTAATAGAATTTTTATGGACCATGTTTAATGTGAAAAACTTCATTATAAATCTGTTTGATGGATATAGAATGAATTAAAGAGAATTGAAAATCGAGAACAGGTGAAACAGGTAATTCTGGGCACACCTACCAGTAGGTTTTGGGAATACCTACCGGTAGATGTGGTCCAGTAGGTTTTCCAAATATCTGAAATTTTAAGAATGTTTTTCTATGCTTTCGGGCTATGTATCCTTTCATTCAAATGATGTAAATGGACAATAATGGAGTGTGAATGGTGGTATGTTGGACCTCAAAAAGGTCATGTGATTAAATGTATATAGGATATACATTTGGGAATGATCCCGATTAAGGGGATGCTAATGACATGATATCAGGTTGTGCGATGATCACGAGTACTTCCGCATGTTGATAGATAATCAACATTTGATAAAGTACCCCCGATTTTAGGGGCGTCAAAGGTTGGTATCAGAACTTATGAATATTGTGAAGTCTAGACTCTTTCGTAATTCCGCTGCGAGTTTATGTTTAATTCTTTTGGGATGTAATTATCTTACTTTTGGGATCATATTCTTTTTGGGATATATTCGTCATATTTTGGCATATTCTTTTGGGAACGAGATGGTAAAAATTACCTTTGATGCATGAAATTTCTTTATGGATGAATTATTTAGTTGCTCTCATGATGTGAATGGTTTTTAGTTTGTAATGTCGTCCAAGGTGGGTTTTGGAGCGTTATAAAGTTTTGGTATCAGAGCTTAGGCTTTAGGTCTTACATGGGAGCTGTAGGTTATGAATCATCGCTAGGGAAATAGGACTAGGTTGAACGATATTGTTGGATGAAATTTTATCTAAGCTTTACACTTTAGACTAAAGTGATATTTAGGAGGTCTTGTACATCAATAAAACTAAATTGTGAATTGATGTGCAGAATGGATGGTAGGCGAGGACGTGGACGAGGTCGTGGTGGCCAAGAAAACCCACCACCACCTCCAGATGCTATGAACGGCATTTATCAATGCCTAAGGGAGCTAACCACTCTGGTACAGAACCAGAATGGAAACAACAACCATAATGGTGGAGCTCACCCCCTAGCACAGGTGGCGGGCAACGAGGATGAAAATCGAAGGATGGTGGTTCTTCAAGAATTCTTGCGGCAACACCCACCTACTTTTCTAGGAAGCTCTAATCCCTTGGATGTGGATAGGTGGATTCGTCGGGGAAAGAAGATTTGTGACATGGGTGTAACCGATAACCTTAAGGTCGGCTTGGCGACATATCTATTAGAGGGAGAGGCCGACCATTGGTGGGATTCTGTAAAGAGAAGGAGGAACACCGATGCACTCATTTGGGAGGAGTTGGACCAAATCTTCTGAGACAAGTATTTTCTGAAATCAGTTAGAGATAGAATGAAGGCAGATTTTATTGCTCTACGATAGGGCAGCATAACGGTGGTCGAGTACGAGAGGAGGTTTGACGAGCTATCCCGTTATGCTACGGAGTTTGTATCTAGTGAGGCCAGTAGGGCCAAGCGCTTTGAGCAGGGATTGAGGCCTGTTATTCGGGAGAAGTTGGTGGCCCTCAAGATCAGGGACTATGGGGATATGGTTGACCGAGCTGCACTTGTGGAAAGAGATATAGAGGACAACCAACGACGACAGAGCTTTACGAGAGGAGGTCCGATCCGAACGGGTGCTAGTAGTAATGGATTATAGCGAGCGGCACCATATCAACGTCCAGACCAGGCGGGTGGATGGAGATTTTAGACAGCCTGAGGAGCTGGAGGTGTACCAGAGAGGACAGGCACGAACCCACGACACTGCTTTGCATATGGAAAGTTTGGGCACTTCAAAAATCAATGCCCCTCATTTCCATCGAGGACCAATCAAGCAACCGGGCAGGTACCAGCAAACAAGCCACCCCTACAAAGGCCAGCACAGCAAAGACCATTACAAGCTCAAGCCCCCGATGGCGCCAATCAAGGGAGAGTTTTTGCTTTGACTCAACTGGAAGAGGATGCTTCTAATGCCGTAGTAGAAGGTATCATGTTTCTTTATAACTCTTGGGCCCAAATTTTATTTGACCCCGGTGCAACTCACTCATTTATACGTACTGCATATGCTTTAAATTTGGAATTGGAATTGGAGAAGCTAGAACATGCCTTGAGTATTGACATGGCCACGGGAGAACGGTTGGATACAACAAGGGTATGTGCTTCGCATTGGGGAGTAACAGTTGGTTATCGATTTGGTTGCGTTAGATATGAAGGGGTACGACATTATATTTGGGATGAACTTGTTGTCCATTTTTTGTGCAGTGATGGATTGTTTTTGCAAGTGAATTTCCTTTCAACTACCGGGAGGAGTAGTTTTTACTTTCAAGAATGATCGCAATTCTTCTCATCCATTTTCAACGATAGGGAATAGATTCTTGAAAGCTAAGGCAGGGGGCAATTTGAGTTTCTTGGCCATCTTAATGGGAGATGATCGGGACAAATCCCAATCGGACGTAATACTGGTGGTGTCGGACTTTCTAGATATTTTTCCCGATGAATTACCTGGGTTACCCTCACAACGAGAGATTGAGTTCAAGATTGATCTCTATCTAGGAACTGAACCCATATCCATTGCTCCTTATCGGATGGCACCTTTGGAGTTGAAGGAGCTAAGGAAGCAATTAGACCATTTGTTGGCTATTAGGTTTATCCGTTTAAGCACTTCACCTTGGGGAGCCCCGGTCTTTTTTGTGAAGAAGCATGACGAAACACTTCGATTATGAATGGACTACTGAAGGTTGAATCGGGTTACTATAAAGAATAAATATCCATTGCCAAGGATTGATGATTTATTTGATCAGCTGAGGGGTTCCAAGTATTACTCCAAGATTGACCTTCGCACGGGGTACCATCAACTGCGGATCAAGGAGGAGGATATTCATAAGACAGGTTTTTGTACCCGGTCTGGTCACTTCAAATAGACGGTGATGCCGTTCGGACTGAATAATGCACCAGCAGCCTTCATGGATTTGATGCACAGGATATTTCGGTCGTATCTAGATCAGTTTGTCATCGTGTTTATTGATGACATACTAATCTATTCCCGGACTCACGAGGAACATGGACGCCATCTCTCTATTGTGCTATAGAAATTGAGAGAACATAAGTTATATGCGAAGATGAGTAAGTGTGAGTTTTGGATGAAGGAAGTGAAATTCCTTGGCCATGTTGTGTCAGAACAAGGGGTAGCTCTTGACCCCACAAAGATTGAAGCCGTGATGAAATGAAAACCACCTAAGAATGTGACCGAAGTATGTAGCTTCTTGGGTTTAGCAGGCTATTACCAGAGGTTTGTGGAAGGGTTCTCCAAGGAAGGGAGAAAAGTTCTTGTGGACTCAAGCGTGTGAACTAACCTTTCGCACCTTGAAAGAGAAGTTGACAACCGCTCCTTTCCTCATTATTCTGAGTAGTGGGGAAGGATACGATGTGTAAACTAATGCTTCGCTACGAGGCTTGGGGTGTGTGCTAATGCAAGGAGGGAAGGTGGTTGCCTATGGCTCTAGGCAACTCAAGGTTCATGAGCAGAATTATCCCACCCATAACTTAGAGCTTGCAGCTGTGGTTTTTGCTCTTAAGTTGTGGAGGTGTTACTTGTACGGAGAGAAATTCCAAGTGTTTTCTGATCATAAGAGCCTCAAGTATGTGTTCACACAGAAAGACTTGAATCTTTGGCAAAGAAGGTGGGTTGAGTATCTAAAAGATTACGATTTCACACTCAACTACCGTCTGGGAAAGACCAATATAGTCGTCGATTCACTTAACAGAAAGTCTTGGGGTGAACTCAATGTTCTTGCAAGTAAATGGAAGAAGAGGGATGCCCTTGGAGACTATGATCTATGGGTTGGAGAAGATAGATCTCGTCCATGCCTATTCAACTTTGTGGCCCAACTTACCCTTCAACGTAGGGTTGTGGAATTGCAATGCTTAGATCCTGACTTAGCGTTGATTCGAGCTAAATTGGAGAATGGAGAAACAATGGAGGGTTGGACTTTAAGAAATGGAGAACTAAGATATGGGGAGAAGCTATGCATCCCCGATGATTCGTCCCTAAAGGAGGAGATACTTGGAGAGTGTCATCGCTCTAAGTTTGCTATCCACCTCGGTAGCACAAAAATGTATAGGGACATGAAGCGCCAATATTAGTGGAAGGGAATGAAGAAGGATGTGGCAGGGTTCATAGCACGATATGCGGTGTGCCAGCAGGTGAAGATCGAACATTAAAAGCCGGGAGGATTACTACAGTCTTTGCCTATCCCAGAGTGGTAGTGGGATCACATCACTATGGATTTCATGTCGAGTTTACCATGAATGTCGTGCGGGTATAATGCAGTATGGGTTATAGTTGATAGACTCACCAAGTCCGCACATTTCTTGAGTATGAAGACCATGGACACTCTAGAGACCTTGAGCAAGTTGTATATCCGCGAGATCGTGAGATTGCATGGAGTTCCACTATTTATTTTATCGGATGGTGATTCCCGTTTTGTGGCGCAATTTTGTCAAAGTCTACAATGAGCTATGGGGACAGAATTGCATTTTAGCATCACCTTTCATCCTCAAACGGATGGCCAATCCGAGAGGGTGATATAAATTTTGGAGGATATGCTCCATGCTTGCGTATTGGACTTCAAAGGAAGTTGGAGTGACCATTTGCCATTGGTGAAATTTGCATACAACAACAGCTATCAGGCAAGTATTGGGATTGCACTGTATGAGGCATTGTATGGAAGACCGTGTAGGTCCCCAACTTGTTGGTTGGAAGCTGGGGAGAGTAGTTTGCTTGGGCCAGAGATTGTTCGGTAGACTACGGAGAAGATCAAACTCATCCGAGAGAGATTATGCACAACACAAAGTAGAAAGAAAAGCTATGCGGATAGAAGACGAAGACCATTGGAGTTCCAAGAAGAGGACTATTTTTTCCTCAAAGTGTCACCTAAGAAGGGAGTTTTGAGATTCAGCAAAAAGGGAAAATTGGCTTCAAGGTACATCGGACCATTTGAAGTGATCAAAGCAGTGGGCAAAGCGGCGTATCAACTTCAGTTAACAGCTCAGTTGTCAGAGGTGCACGACGTGTTTCATGTGTCGACGTTGAGGAAGTGTCAGTCAGAGACCACGCATGTGATAGATTTGGAAGATATCGAAGTTCAAGACGGAGCAACGTATGAAGAACAATCATTGAAGATTCTTGACATCAAAGAGAGAGTGCTCCGCAACAAAGTCATCCGACTAGTGAAGTTTTTGTGGCAACATCACGAAATGGAGGAAGCTACTTAGGAACCCGAGCTGGAGATGTGAGAGAAGTACCCTTATTTATTCGCTACTTGAGGTAAGTTTCGAGGACAAAACTTTTTTTAAGGGGGTAGATTGTAAACCCCACCCTTTTATCTTTATATATGTATGTAGGTTTATGTAGCAAGTTATTATTTCTTTTGGAAATGTTAATATGGAAATTCGAGCAAATAGTAGTTAAAACTTAGTTTAGCTTGCAAATATATGAAATTGTTGTAATAGAACTTGTACCAACTAGGTTTGATGTACAAAAGCATGTTGAATAAGCTTGGGTTGGATTTGGAAGGGTTTGGAATGGGTTTGAAATGAAAAAATAGAGGAAATAGGCAAATTTGGACAGGACCTACCGGTAGTACGCTGTTCAGTGGATCCGAACTACCAGTAATCGACAGGTAGTAAATGTCCAATAGATCCGAACTACCGGTAGTCAACAGGTAGTAAAGGTCCAGTAGTTCCGAACTATTGGTAGATCAACAGGTAGCAAGTTGCCAGTGTATCCGAACTACCGGTAGCTCGATACGAACTACCGGTAGATAGTTAAAAAGTTGGGATTTTTTACTTTTAAAACCCCATTTCCACTACATTTACTCCCATTCTTTCACACCTCTCACTCCACACCTCTTAGAACCCTAATAGGAAGACTTAGAGAGGAAGAAAGAAGGGGAGAACAAGAGTTCTAAAAGGGATTAAAGATAAAACCTAGCTTCTCCAAGAACATCAAGGTAGGGGGTTTTCTTCCATTTTTATCAANGGACCTACCGGTAGTACGCTGTTCAGTGGATCCGAACTACCAGTAATCGACAGGTAATAAATGTCCAATAGATCCGAACTACCGGTAGTCAACAGGTAGTAAAGGCCCAGTAGTTCCGAACTATCGGTAGATCAACAGGTAGCAAGTTGCCAGTGTATCCGAACTACCGGTAGCTCGATACGAACTACCGGTAGATAGTTAAAAAGTTGGGATTTTTTACTTTTAAAACCCCATTTCCACTACATTTACTCCCATTCTTTCACACCTCTCACTCCACACCTCTTAGAACCCTAATAGGAAGACTTAGAGAGGAAGAAAGAAGGGGAGAACAAGAGTTCTTAAAGGGATTAAAGATCAAACCTAGCTTCTCCAAGAACATCAAGGTAGGGGGTTTTCTTCCATTCTTATCAATTGATGTTAGGGCTAATATATATGTTTTCTTTGACTCTAAATCTTATATATTTGCTATGAAATCATCTTTTCTTGGTCTTCTTGCAATTATTATCATGTTTTACACAAGTTAGGGTTGAATACCCATGAAATCTCTTGTTCTTGTTTTAAAACCCTAGTTTTTGGAGAGTGATGGATTTTCTTCTTAAATTCTTTCTTTATTATTGATTTTGAAACTATAGTGCTTTGAGTTAAGTACTAAAATGATATTGATGATGATATCTTGCATTTTATTTAATTTATTCTATTGAAACACTACATGTGAGTTGTGTAGATGTCTTCTTACTCCGTGTAGGTTAGAACTTTTCCTACCACTCGTAATGGGGTTAGTGCCTTGCGAGGACTAAACTATTATCGCTTACGGGTTATCATGGAAAAAGGGGTTAGTTTACTACTTTTTGGTTGGATACGTAACTGTCATGATGTTGACATATGCCCTTCCTAAAGGTTGGATATCCTTGTGAGGATTTGTGTGAATTGTATGTGGGCCATGATATTTTCGATAGTATCCATGCAAGGTCTTACTTCAACTAGAGATACAAATACAGTGATGGGTTATTGTTCATTGTACCAAAAATAGTTTCTACAAGAATTTTGGGAAGTATGGGATTCCACAAGAACTTGGGAGAAACGATTTATGGTGGAATGGATTATTAGTTATATATTGGTTTCACTTATGCATTAAATTACTGATATTGCTTAAACTAGAGATCTTTTTAAATGTCCCAGTTTTCTTTCAAAATTTCTATATGCTATTTGTGAAAGGTGACCGACTATTTTTACANTTATTAGTTATATATTGGTTTCACTTATGCATTAAATTACTGATATTGCTTAAACTTGAGATCTTTTTAAATGTCCCAGTTTTCTTTCAAAATTTCTATATGCTATTTGTGAAAGGTGACCGACTATTTTTACATGTTTTTCTAAACCTTGTTCGAGTTTGGGAGGAATGTTGCTACAAAGCTTAGTGCTCACCCCCCTACAACCTATATTTTTCAGATTATGTACTAGAGGAGGATTTGAGAATTGAGGAACCGGCACACTGAAAGATTCCCGTAGATGGGCAGGTTGATTCCGAGGTGGACGCTTAGAACAACATTACTTTTTATTCTAGACTAGGAAATTTACTTTGGAAATATTGTGAAATCTAGACTCTTTTGTAATTCCGCTACGAGTTTATGTTTAATTCTTTTGGGATGTAATTATCTTACTTTTGGGATCATATTCTTTTGGGGATATATTCGTCATGTTTTGGCGTATTCTTTTGGGAACGAGATTGTAAAAATTACCTTTGATGTATGAAATTTCTTTATGGATGAATTATTTAGTTGCTCTCATGATGTGAATGGTTTTTAATTTGTAATGTCGTCCAGGGTGGGTTTTGGGGCGTTACAGGTACTATATGGGAGGTTATGCCATTCTCCTGTTTGTTGGATGGTGGTTGGAGAGAGACCCTCTACGAGTTCGGAGTACATTAGGGACACCTTGGAGAAGGTAGACCTGATACGGAAACGTCTTCTCACAGCTCAGAGCCGGTAGAAGAGCTACGGCGACAGATGGCAATGACCTCTAGAGTTTGGGGTTGGTGATCATGTCTTCTTGAAGGTGATGCCTAAGAGATAAGTGGTCAGGTTTGGGAAGCAAAAAAAGCTGTCATCGAGGTATATTGGGCCCTTCGAAGTACTTGAGAGGGTTGATACAACTGCTTATTGGTTGGACTTATTGCCAAATCTAACGGGTGTTCACGCGGTGTTCTATGCCTTTATGCTCCGAAAATATACTGCAGATCTGACATATGTGGTGGATTGGGGTGAGTTGACCGTTGATGCGGATGGGACCTTCAAGGGGGGACCGAGGTGTGGAGGAGGCGACATGAGAGCGTGAGGACTCTGCGCGTATCAGTTATCCGTTCTTGTTCGAGGATAGAGGTACATTTTCCAGATCATAAGTACTGCATTATTTGTGGCATATGCACGCAGTTAAGTGTGCGTGTGTGTGTAAATTTCTGGAATGAAATTCCTTAAGGGGGGAAGAATGTAAAAAACCCAGGTAAATTTAATTTTTTTATGAAAAAGGGTAAAACGGTAATTTGTTATATTAGTACGGGTTGAAAATCTAAATTTTTTTAGAACTTGGATGATGAAACAGACATCACTATTGGATTCGTCTTGCAAAATCTAGTTACCCATAGAAATTTCGTCGAATTTTAAGATAGTCAAAATTTTTACATTTTACGAGACGATTGAGTCTCGGGTGACCCAAAAATGAAACTTTTAATAAAATTTTGAAATTAAGAAGATAATTTACGGCAAGTTAAAATAAAAGTGTCTTGAACTTGAACTAGGACAAAATTTAATCGTTTCGGGTCGAAAACGGACCCGGGAATGGGGGACGTGGACCAAGTATTCAAAGCGTATAACTAGGGTAGAAAATCAGATTTCTCTCCTATTCATTCATCTTGGTCTTTACGTTGGAAGAGAAGAGAGGGAAAGGAGAGAAAAACAAAGGTTTTCAACTTCTCTCTACGATCTACGAAGTTCTGTCACCCTAATCGACTCAAGCCAAGTATTATAGTCGATCTCCTCGTTGAGCGCTACGCCTACATACCAAAAAGTAGGGATTTCACCGAAGATCCAAAAAATAAAATTTTGGAGAAATCAAGGGTTAAGCTTAGGTGGTGTTCTTGAAGGTTGCTACTACTCGTTTTTACGCTTCAAGAGGTAGGGTTTTATCCTACTTAGGTTTATTTCCAACCTAGGGTGTTTATATGAGGTGGGTAGGTTGTTAGATACGTTAACAATTGCCTATTATTGTTGAAATGTGGAAATGGGTACAGAAATGATCTAAAACCAATTTCTATCTTGAGTTTGATATGTGGAAGTTACTTGTGACAATTTCTTGAGAAATGTGAAATTGTGGGCATATTATGTGTTTACATGAAATTTGTGCCTTGTTGGGTGTTTGATAATATGCCATGAATAAGTTAGATATGTTGTTTTGATGAAATTGAAATAACATGCTTGGGAACTATTTTTTTGAAATATGTTGATATATGTTAATGATGTATTGACATTGTGATGAACTATGGTGATTATATGCATATGATATAATTGGCCATGTTATATTTTGAAATGGGATGGATTTGGTCCATATGACATTCATAGCATATTGGACATGATTGTTGTTTTACAATAGTGCATTACATTGTATATGCACTTAGATATCGCATTTTGTGGGTGTGTGTGCATGGTTGTCATCTAACACCACACTTGGTGGATAATGGGTGGGCTCGAGAAAGTTGGATCGAAGATCTGACTGAGTCATATATTTGCATTGAAAATTGGGTCGAGATTAGCAAGAAGGGCTAGACTATCTCTAGGGTGAGAGACCCGATGATTGGATACGCATTTCATTGGTGTATAGCCCATAAAGTGTGTCGGTGTACGTGGAACCGTTAGTAGAAGTCCATAAATTGGGTGTTGGTTGGGTGTCTGTTGATGTAAGTCCATAAATATGCACCCCAAAGAAGAACTAGAGATTTTAAATAGTCATTGGATGTGTAACGTCAATGGCGAGGGTTTGGAAAGCCCAGTTTGTGCTCATAGCATTGCATGGGTGAAGGGAGTTGGTGAGGGCTCGAGTTGAAGTACATGAGTGAGTCTCATCTCATTTTATGGCATGACATGGTGATTTGCAACATTGAATTGTATATTCTTGATTGAAATGGTTATTGCTTGTTAAATGTTTCATGTGAACATTTCATACGCATCTAGGTTGAGAAGTAGTCTCTTTATGAGATACCCTATTTAGCATGGCTCACCCTTTATGGGAAAAATATTTCAGGTGCGGGATATACACCAGTAGATGGCTCTCATTGATGAAGAAAAGCCGAAATGTGACTTTATTTTGAGTTTTTGTAAAATCACTATGAAAACTTAGTTTTGGCATATAAATTCATGGAAATGAATGCAATAAAATTTGTATGGACCATGTTTAATGTGAAAAACTTCATTACACATGTGTTTGATGGATATAGAATGGATTGAAAATTGAAAACATATGAAATAGGCAATTCTGGGCACACCTACTGGCAGATGTGGTCCAGTAGACAAAATCTACTGGTAGAATGCCACTTTTCTGTGGTAGAACTTTTCTAGTAGGCAAAACCTACCAACATAACGTTAAAACCTACCGGTAGGTTTTTCAAAAATTTGAAATTTTAAGAATGCTTTGCTATGCTATCGAGCTATGTGTCCTTTCATTCAAATGATGTAAATGAGCAATAATGGAGTGTGAATGGTGGTATGTTGGACCTCGGAAAGGTCATGTGATTAAATGTATACAGGATATCTGTTTGGGAATAATCCCCATTAAGGGGATGCTAATGACATGATGTCGGATTGTGCAATGATCACGTGTACTTCCGCAGGTTGATGGGTGATCAATGGTTGGTAAAGGACTCCCAGTTTTAGGAGCATCACAAAAAAGGTGGAGGTGAGGCATCATTTCTTCATCTGAAATTGGAATGGCTACACCAACCTTGATTATAAGTGTTTGAGTAGGGAGAAAATTATTGCCTTGGCTAGTTAAAAGCATTCACCTGCTCATAGAACACTTTGTTAAAAGCGGGTATGGTTGGGCACTCCTTAATAGAATGCTCAACCAACTCTTATATCATGCAAGACTCCTCATTATAAGGTATTGTGACACCCCAAAAACTGAGGGTCCTTAATTTAACGAAATTCGGACAAAGTCTCTTTTGTACGGGGAGCTCTACCCAAAACATAACCTGTGCATCATACAATCCCACGACCCATCCGAAGTCCAATATACAACATTGAACACACCGGGTCCATTTATCCATACTCATATAATAACATGCAAGGTTACATTAAAAATAGTCCATATCAGTTCGATTATAATTCTTTTACGTATATTACATGCTCAAAAACTAACTTAGCGAATGTTTTACAAAAGCATAGTTTTTCACAATAGTTTTACAAAACGTGAATTAAAAGCCACAAGTCGGCTTTTCTTCATCCTTGAGGCCCCAAGTGAGAACCTTCCACCGATGTGTACCCCGCACCTGAAATGTTGTCCTTATAAAGGGTGAGCCACGCTCAGTAGGGTAACTCCTAAAGAGGCTACTCCCCAACCTAAATGCATATCAATGTCACAGGCAATATTTAACAAATAACAACCATCCCAAACAAGAATATGCAATTCAATGTTGGAAGTCTACCATGTCCTACCAGGAAATGAGATGAGACTCACTCTTGCACTTTAACCTGAGCCCTCACCAGCTCCCCCAACATAATGCAATTCCAATGTGTAATAAATTTGCCATTGATGTTACGCATCCGATGACATTTTTGTATGAAACAAAATCATGTGTCTTTGTTGGGTATTAGATTTTGGAATCACACCACTGGCTACGTACGTCATTACACTTTTGTAGAATTCCACCACAGGGGAGTGTATGAACCAAGTAACCGGGTTTTTCACCCGAGGGAGTATCTAGCCCTTCTTGCTATACCCGTCACAAGTTTTTCATGCAATCCATGCGACTCTGTTGAATCTTGGTCCAACTATATCGAGTCCACTTATCAACCACCAAGGATGGTGTTTGACCTAACAACAAGCACACACACCCACACTCATGCCTCATGTCTATGAATGTGATGCCTCCATGCATATGCAATGTAATGAGTAATTGCAACATCAACATCATATCCATATGTAATTAGTGTCATATGGATTGTTTCTACCACATTTCAACACATGTCATGGACAATTACATCCTAAGCAAATAATTTTCATAATTCTCCCCAATGCCAATATATCATAAGCACATAACATTTGCATTTCCAATTGTAATTCATATCATAAGCATTTGATTTCACTTTATCACATCATCCAAGCATGATATCACATAATCTCATGCAATTAACACACTTTATTTTACATAGGCATTTTATCAAACACCTTCAAGGCACCAAATCATGTAATCACATAAAATGCCCAAATTTATCACATAACCCAAAAAAATCAGAATAAATGATTTTCACATACCCAATTATCAAAACTTTCATGAAATCACAAACTAGCAATTTCTAATTACCAATTCACACTAGAATTGAGCCTACCCATTTTCATTAAACCAAATATAATAGGCAAGTGTTAAAATACACAAAATAGCCCACCCATTTCATATATTCATCCTAGGTTGGAAATAAACCTAATTAGGATGAAAACCCTACCTCTTGAAGCGTAAAATCAATGTATAAATCCTCCAAGAACTTAATCCCAAGCTTACCCCAAAATCTCATTTTTGAATCTTCGTGAAATTCTTTGTTTTTGGTATGATTGCGTAGCTCTCGTCGAGGAGATCGACTTTAATACTTGGCCCGAAGAATTCCAACCAGCGGAATTCCGTAGATCGTAAAGAGAAGGTAGAAGTTTTCTCTTTTTTTTTCCTCTCTTCNTTTTTGAATCTTCGTGAAATTCTTTGTTTTTGGTATGATTGCGTAGCTCTCGTCGAGGAGATCGACTTTAATACTTGGCCCGAAGAATTCCAACCAGCGGAACTCCGTAGATCGTAAAGAGAAGGTAGAAGTTTTCTCTTTTTTTTTCCTCTCTTCAACTCCAACGTTACAACCAGCAAACCCAACAGAATAGAAATGCTGAAAATCAGATTTTTAGTCCCTATTTATACATTTTAACGCTTGGCTCACGTCGCGCCACACGCCTTCCTTTTTCCTGGGTCCGTTTTTGTCCCGAAATGATTAAATTTCACTCCAGTTCAAGCTCAAAATATTTTAAATTTTATTCTGGTTAAATTTCACTCTANACAACCAGCAAACCCAACAGAATAGAAATGCTGAAAATCAGATTTTTAGTCCCTATTTATACATTTTAACGCTTGACTCACGTCGCGCCACACGCCTTCCTTTTTCCTGGGTCCGTTTTTGTCCCGAAATGATTAAATTTCACTCTAGTTCAAGCTCAAAATATTTTAAATTTTATTCCGGTTAAATTTCACTCCATTTCGTCATCCGAGCTCTAGAGAAATATGGGTTTTCAACTGGTACTTTAGTGGTAAATTATCATTTTGCCCTTTTTCATAAGAAGTTTAAATTTTTTCGGGTTTTACATTCTTCCCCTCTTAACACATGCACATTCAACCACATGCATATGCAACAGTCATATAATTCTAAATGACTATAATAATATACCTCCATCCTCGAATAAGAAAGGATAACTGGTACGGATAGTGTCCTTGCGCTCCCATGTCGCCTCCTCCACTCCTCGATTATGCCACTGCACCTTCATTAGCCTCACGGTCTTTCTTGTAAAATCGGATACTGGCTATCCATGATGCTCACGGTCCCTCCTTGAAGGTCTCACCCGCATCAACAACAAGCTCGCCCCAATCCACCACATGAGTCGGATCTGAGGTGTATTTTTGAAACATGGAGACATGGAATACTGCGTGAACACCCGATAGATTTGGCGGTAATACCAACCGGTAAAAAACTNTACGGATAGTGTCCTTGCGCTCCCATGTCGCCTCCTCCACTCCTCGATTATGCCACAGCACCTTCATTAGCCTCACGGTCTTTCTCGTAAAATCGGATACTGGCTACCCATGATGCGCACAGTCCCTCCTTGAAGGTCTCACCCGCATCAACAACAAGCTCGCCCCAATCCACCACATGAGTCGGATTTGAGGTGTATTTTTGAAACATGGAGACATGGAATACTGCGTGAACACCCGATAGATTTGGCGGTAATACCAACCTGTAAAAAATTATACCAACCCTCTCAAGTACTTCGAAAGGCCCAATATACCTCAGTGATAGCTTTCCCTGCTTGCCGAACCTGACCACTCCTCTTTTAGGTATCACCTTCAAGAAGATATGATCTCTCACCTCAAACTCTAAAGGTTGCCGCGGTCTGTCGGCGTAGCTCTTTTGTCGGCTCTGAGTCATGAGAAGACACTTCTGTTTTAAGTCCACCTTCTCCGAGGTGTCTCTAACCAATTCTAAACCCGTAGAGGGTCTCTCTCCTACCTCTGTCCAACAAACCGAAGAACGACAAGACCTCTCNCTGACCACTCCTCTTTTAGGTATCACCTTCAAGAAGATATGATCTCTCACCTCAAACTCTAAAGGTTGCCGCGGTCTGTCGGCGTAGCTCTTTTGTCGGCTCTGAGTCATGAGAAGACACTTCTGTTTTAAGTCCACCTTCTCCGAGGTGTCTCTAACCAATTCTGAACCCGTAGAGGGTCTCTCTCCTACCTCTGTCCAACAAATCGAAGAACGACAAGACCTCCCATATAGTGTCACATATGGTGTCATCTATATGCTCGCCTAATAACTGTTGTTGTAGGCGAACTCCACTAAGGGTAAGTGTTTTTTCCAGCTACCCTTGAGATTTAGGACGCATGCCCGTAGCATTTTCTCTAAAGTCTAGATGGTCCTCTCTGACTAACCATTCATCTAGAGAAGAAAAGCAGTGTTCATCATCAACTGTGTTCCCATGGCTAGCTAAAAACTCTCCCAAAAATGAGCGGTAAACCTTGGATCCCGANCTCTCTGACTAACCATTCATCTAGAGAAGAAAAGCAGTGTTCATCATCAACTGTGTCCCCATGGCTAGCTAAAAACTCTCCCAAAAATGAGCGGTAAACCTTGGATCCCGATCCGATACTATAGATACAGGTACCCCATGCAACTGGACAATTTCCCATATATACAACCTACAGAATTCCTCCAGTGTGAAGGTCATTTGCACAGCCAAAAAGTGTGCCGAATTTGTAAGTCGGTCTACTATCACCCATACTGCGTCATGCCTTTGCGATGTTCGTGGCAAGTGGGTCATAAAATCCATCGTGACATGCTCACACTTCCACTTAGCCACCTCCAAAGGCTGGATAACCCTGCTGGTCTC
Source organism: Ilex paraguariensis (assembly GCA_963454935.2). Classification (NCBI taxonomy): domain Eukaryota; kingdom Viridiplantae; phylum Streptophyta; class Magnoliopsida; order Aquifoliales; family Aquifoliaceae; genus Ilex; species Ilex paraguariensis. The sequence continues at coordinate 441,278 of CAUOFW020005058.1, forward strand.
TGGTGCTCTGCCTTAACCTACTGACACATGAGACATCGTCTGACATAGTCTCCAACGTGTCTCTTCATCCCGCTCTAATAATACTGGCGACGAAGATCATAGAACATCTTTGTCCAGTCTAGATGCACAACAAATCGGGAGCAATGGAACTCTCTAAGGATCTCCTCCCTAAAATCTGCTAATTGGGGAACCACAACCCTTCCCCTATACCAAAGACTGCCATCTGAGTGAATGGCCCAGCCCTCGTTACCGGTACCTGCTTGCACTTGGTCCTTGATGGATGATAACTCTGGGTCCTGCCCCTAGGACTTGATCACTTTGCTCAGTAGGTAAGGTGTACCCACCAACCTCCCTAAAACACCCTGAGCCTAACCCTGACAATGCAGCCCGAACTGTCCTATAGTCTCGAGCATCCGCCATTCTCGGGAAACTACACTAACCACAAATTCCCATGACTTTCGACTGAGTGCATCAGCTACCACGTTTACCTTACCAGGATGGTAATGCAAAGTGAAGTCATAGTCCTCCAATACTCCATCCACCTACACTGCCTCATGTTGAGGTCTCACTAAGTGATGATATACTTCAGACTCTTGTGGTCCAAAAATACCTCAAATTGCTCACCATATAGATAGTAGTGTCAAGCCTTCAAGGCAAAGACTATGGCTTCCAACTCCATGTTGTGTGTGGGATAATTCTGCTCGTGATTTTTTAACTGCCGAGAACCATAAGCCACTACCCTCCCAAACTGCATCAAAACATATCCAAGTCCATCCTTAGAGGCATCACAATACACTGTGTACCTCTATCCTCTTTCCAGGACTTTCAAAATAGGGGCGAAAGTAAGCCTCCTCTTTAACTCCTGGAATGCTTTCTCACACGATTCATTCCACTCAAACTTGACCTCTTTTCGAGTCAACTTGGTCATAGGTGCAGCTAATCGAGAGAAGTCCTCAATGAATCTCCGGCAGTACCCTACCAATCCCAAGAAACTACGTATCTCAAAGACTGACTTCGGCCTTTCCCAATTCATGATTGCCTCAACATTCTTCGGGTCCACGGATATACCCGAAGTCAACACCACGTGCCCCAAGAATTTCACCTCGGTCAGCCAAAATTCACATTTGCTGAACTTGGCATACAATTGATGGTCCCTCAAGGTCTAGAGAATAATCCTCAAGTGACCCTCACGCTCCTCCTCGGACATGGAGTAGAACAGGATGTCGTCAACAAACACCACGACGATTTGATTTAAATAGGGTTGGAATACCCTATGCATGAGATCCAGGAATGCCTCCGGGGCATTCGTCAATCCAAAAGNAAACACCACGACGATTTGATTTAAATAGGGTTGGAATACCCTATGCATGAGATCCATGAATGCCTCCGGGGCATTCGTCAATCTAAATGGCATCACAATGAACTCGAAATGCCCATACCGTGTTCTGAATGCCGTCTTAGGGATATCTGTCTCCCTAATCCTCAAATGATGGTGGTCGGTACAAAGATCTATCTTGGAGTAGACCTGCGCCCCTTTCAGTTGATCAAACAAATCATCAATCCTCGGCAAAGGGTACATATTCTTGATAGTAACCCTATTTAACTGCCGCTAGTCTATACACAATCGAAGGGTCTTGTCTTTCTTCTTGGCAAACAATACCAGAATCCCCAAGGTGAAGTGCTCGGTCTAATAAAGCTCCTGTCCAACAATTTCTGTAATTGGGCCTTAAGTTCTAGCAACTCAACAGGCACCATCTGTGATGCCCAAGAACCAGGGGTCCTTTTTAAACCGTTGACCACCCGTCAACCCACGAAAATGCCCGTGAGTGCCACTTAATCTGACATCACATTAATATTATTCCATTACCCAGAATTTTAACTCACACGAAAATCCGTATTCCTTTAGTCATTTAATCCTATCGAGGTTCAATATACCCCAATATATCTCATTTAAGGTCCATTTGTATCATTGAAACCAAGAAACCTAAAGCCCAAAGGTATGGCAACACAACAAAAAAAAATTTTGATTTTTGAAAAGCGTACCAGTACAAGTTGGCTATGGGGACCACACTGTACTAGTACGTTGTGCCCATTTTTTCCTGTTTCACCTATTTCTCATTTCAAATCCTTTCCAAACCATCTCATTTACATCCAAAACATGCATAACGGAATTTTTCACATAAAACCTCATTTATACAAGTTTATTACATTTAATTTACGTTAATTTACCTGTCAAAATGTAGTTTTAACAAAAGTTATAACAAAACCAAGGTCAAGGGCCACATGTCGGCTCCTCTTCACCCTTGAGGCTCCGAATGAGAGCCGTCCACTGACGTGTATCGTCATCTGAAATATTTTCCTGTATATGGTGAGCCAACGCCTAGTAGAATATTTCCTACAGAGGTTACTCCCTCCCTAGATACATATGCAATGTTTATGTGCAACACCCGCAATCATAAATCCATTTCATACAAGAACATGCTATTCAAAATGAAATTTCTACCATGTCATATCATGATATGAGGTGAGACTCACTCATGCATTTTCACCCAAGCCTACTCTGGCTCCCACAACATAATGCAATGCATGTGTGTAAAACATTTATTCTTGATGAAATACATCCAAAGACCATTTTGAAATAAAGTCATATGTTCATAAAACCAATTCATTCATGGATGTTTTCCATCAAATGAATATTTATATAACAAAACCATGTGTTTTTGTTGGGTATCAAATTTTGGAATCACACCGTTAGCTCCATACGCCATTACACTTTTCCAGAATTTCACCTCAGGGGAGTGTATGAGCCAAGTAGCCTAGCCTTTTCACCCGAGAGAGTGTCTAGCCCTTCTTGCTACACCCAACACAAGTTGTTCTTTCATGTAACCATGCGACTCAATCAGAATTTTAATCCAACTTTTCCCGAGCCCATCACTAATCACCAAGTATGATGATTGATTCAACCATGCACACACACACACCCATACTTATGGCCATGGATGTATTTTTCTCATGCAATATGCAATGTAATGCACCATTCCAATGTCGATGTCATGCCCAATAAGCAAGGAATGCTAATGAGCAATTTAACCACATTTTTCAACATATGTCATGACAATTTATATCATAAGTATAGAATTACCATTCTCTATCACAATATCAACATACCAATGAACGTATACCAACATTTATATCCAATTAATTCACAAGTATGCTACCACATAGCCCATGTCAATAGCACACTTAAATCACAAGCCACATTCTAAACATATAGTATGCTCACATAAAACCCAATTTCATGAAATTTCACAAGCATGTCCATATAACCCAATGAAGCCAGAAATTAGTCTAGGATATTTCTATACCATTTTTCTAATTTCCATGACTACAGGCAAGTCATAAGTCATCCCATACATATACCCATTACATATGGACACCATAGGATAAATATTAGTCCAAAATAGGAGGAAACTCTACCTCTTGGAGCATGAATAGAAGGTAGAAACTTCAAGAACACCAATACCACCCCAAAAACTTAATTTCCCCAAAATTCCTTCTTTGGATCTTTGGTGAAATTTCTCGTTCTTAGGACGTACGCGTAGCCCTCGTCGCATAGATGAAATTTAACTTTTGGTCCAAGCGATTCCGACCAACGGAACTCCTTGGATTGAAGAAAGAAAGGTAGAATTTTAGGTTTTCTCTCTTCTCTCCCTTCTCTTCTCTTCCAACATGTGAGTGTGCTAAATTTGGGGTTGAGAATATCTGATTTTTTAGATATTTCACCCTATTTATACTTTTTAATTGCGCGGTCCATATTACCCCGCACGTTTATTTCTTCCAGATTCATTTTTAACCCGAAACGATTTAATTAATTTCTGATCAGTTCAAATTAATTTTATTTGAACTTTTATCTAATTATAAGAAAATTTTATAAATTTTATTTTTGGGGACATTTATGAGCTCATTAGTCACTCAATTGTCTCATAAAACATGCAAAATCCGACTATCTCAAAATTTGACAAAATTTAACACGGCAGCTCAATTTCGCAATACAANACTTTTATCTAATTATAAGAAAATTTTATAAATTTTATTTTTGGGGACATTTATGAGCTCATTAGTTACTCAATTGTCTCATAAAACATGCAAAATTCGACTATCTCAAAATTTGACAAAATTTAACACGGCAGCTCAATTTCGCAATACAAATTCAACGATGAGGTCGGTTGAGTCATTCGAGCTCTAGAAAAATATTAATTTTAAACTCGAATTATAGTGGTAATTTACCATTTTGCCCTTTTCTGAAAAAGTTCTAATTTTCTCGAGTTTTTACATTCTTCCCCCCTTAAAAGAATTTTATCCCCGAAATGCACACACACATATACATTCAAACACATGCATATGCAACAGTCATGCAATACTACAAGATTATAAAAGTGTACCTCCATCCTCAAATAAGAAAGGATAATTGGTACGGATAGTGTCCTCACGCTCTCATGTCGCCTCCTCTATTCCCCAGTGCTGCCACAACACCTTCACTAGCCTTACGGTCTTGCCTTGCAAAATTTGATCCCAGCTATCCATGATGCGCACCGGTCCCTCCTCAAAGGTCCCATCAGCATCAACAATAAGTTCATCCCAATCCACCACATGAGTCGGATCTGATTTGTATATTCGAAGCATGGAGACATGAAATACCGCATGAACACCCAATAGATTTGGCGGTAACACCAACCGATAAGAAATTGTACCAACCCTCTCGAGTACCCCGAACGGCCCCCCGATATACCTCGGTGACAGTTTTCCCCGCTTACCAAACCTGACCACTCCTCTTTTAGGCATCACCTTCAAGAAGACATGATCTCCCACCTCAAACTCTTGAGGTCGCCACCGTCTATCCACGTAGCTCTTCTATCGGCTCTGAGCCTTGAGAAGATGCTTCCAAATCAAGTCCACCTTCTTTGAGGTGTCTCTTATCAACTCTGGACCCATAGAAGGTCTCTCTCCTACTTCTTTCCAACAAACTAGAGAATGGCATGGCCTCCCATATAGTGCCTCATAGGGTGTCATTTGAATGCTCGCCTGGTAACTGTTGTTGTAGGCAAATTCCACTAAGGGTAAATGCTTCTCCCAACTACCATTGAAATCTAGGACACATGCCTGTAGCATGTCCTCTAACGTCTCGATGGTCCTCTCAAACTGATCATCCATCTGGGGATAAAAAGAAGTGCTCATCATTAACTATGTTTCCATAGCTTGCTGGAAACTCTCCCAAAAATGAGCAGTAAACCTGGGATCCTGATCCGATACTATAGATATGGACACCCCATGCAACCGAACAATCTCTCGTATATACAACCTGCAGAATTTCTCCAATGTGAAGGTCGTCCATATAGCCAAGAAGTGTGCCAACTTCATAAGTCGGTCCACTATCACCCACACCACATTATGTCCCCACGATATCCATAGCAAGTGAGTCACAAAATCTATCATGATATGCTCCCACTTTCACTCAGCTACCTCCAAAGGTTGGAGTAATCTCACTGGTCTCTAGTGCTCAGCCTTAACCTGCTGACACGTGAGACATCGTTAGACAAAGTCTCCCCCGTCTCTCTTCATCCCGCTCCAATAAAACTAGCGACAAAGATCATGGTACATCTTCGTACCACCTGGATGCACAGCAAAATGGGGAGCAGTGAAAATCTCTCAGAATCTCCTCACTTAGCTCCGCGAACTGGGGAACCAAAATCCTTCCCCTAAATCGAAGACTACCATCCGAGTGAATGGTCCAGCCCTCGTCACTTGTACCTGCCTGTACTCGGTCCCTGACCGATAAGAACTCTGTATCCTGCCCCTGGGACTCAATCATTCTGCTCAGTAGGGAAGGTGTAGTCAACAAGCTCCCTAAAATGCCCTGAGCCTGACCCATATATCGTAGCCCGAATTATCCCACAATCTCGAGCATCCGTTACTCTCAAGAAGCCACACTAGACAACATTCCCCGTGACTTTCGACTGAGTGCATCAGCCACCACGTTTGCTTTACCAGGATGGTAATGCAAAGTGAAGTCATAGTCCTCTAAATATTTTATCCACCTGCATTGCCTCATATTGAGGTCCCGCTGTGTAAATATATACTTCAGACTTTTGTGGTCCAAAAATACCTCAAATTATTCACCATATAGATAGTGGCGTCAAGCCTTCAAGGCAAAGACAATGGCCACCAACTCCATGTCATGTGGGGGTAATTCTGCTCGTGATTCTTTAACTGCCGAGAACCATAAGCTACCACCCTCCGGAGCTGCATCAAAACACATCCAAGTCCGTTCTTCAAGGCATCACAATACACTGTGTATCTCTGTCCCCCTTCTGGAACTATCAGAATAGGAGCTAAAGTAAGCCTCCCTATTAACTCCTAGAATGCCTTCTCATACGAATCATTTCACTCAAACTTGACCTTTTTCTGGGTCAATCTCGTCATAGGTGCAGCTAATCGNATTCTGCTCGTGATTCTTTAACTGCCGAGAACCATAAGCTACCACCCTCCGGAGCTGCATCAAAACACATCCAAGTTCGTTCTTCAAGGCATCACAATACACTGTGTACCTCTGTCCCCTTTCTGGAACTATCAGAATAGGAGCTAAAGTAAGCCTCCCTATTAACTCCTAGAATGCCTTCTCATACGAATCATTCCACTCAAACTTGACCTTTTTCTGGGTCAATCTCGTCATAGGTGCAGCTAATCGGGAGAAGTCCTTGATGAACCTTTGGTAATACCCTGCCAATCCCAAGAAACTGCGTATCTCAAAGACTAACTTCGGCCTCTCCCAATTTGTAATCGCCTCAAACTTTTTCGAGTCTACGGATACACCCGAAGTCGACACCACGTGTCCCAAAAACTTTACCTTCGTAAGCCAAAATTCACACTTGCTGAACTTGGCGTATAACTAGTGGTCTCTCAAGGTTTGAAGAACAATTCTCAATTGACCCTCATGCTCCTCCTCAAACTTGGAGTAGATCAAGATGTCATCAGCAAATACCATGATAAATTGATCTAAATAGGGTTGAAACACCCTATGCATGAGATCCATGAATGTCGCTGGAGCATTCGTCAATCCGAATGGCATCATTGTGAACTTGAAATGCCCGTACCGCATTCTAAACGCCATGTTAGGGATGTCTTCCTCCCTAACCCTCAACTGATGGTAACCGATATGAGAATCTTTCTTGAAGTAGACTCGTGCCCCTCTCAGTTGATCAAACAAGTCATCGATCCTAGGCAAAGGGTTCCTATTCTTGATAGTTACCCAGTTCAACTGCCAATAGTCTATACATAATCTAAGGGTCTTGTCCTTCTTCTTGGCAAATAGCACCGAAGAGACCCAAGGTGAAGTGCTCGGTCTAATAAATCCACTGTCCAATAATTCTTGCAATTGGACCTTGAGTTCTTGCAACTCAGCTACTACCATCCTATGTGAGCTCATAGAAATGGGTGATGTGCCAGGATACAACTCAATGGTGAAGTCAACTTTCCCATGTAGAGGAAATCCCGAAAGTTCATCCAAAAAAATATCCTTATATTTGCATACAACCCGAGGTAGACCCAACTCCTATCTCGCCTCATCTTTTAAGGTAAGGCTTGCAAGCCAACCCATCAATTGTCCATGCCAATAGGAATCATTCACGGTTTGGGGTAAAGCATCACATTTTTTCCCCTAAAACTTGAAACAAACACCATCAGGCATATAACCAGTGCCCCTCTTACGATCATAATCAATGACGACTCGATGTGCCACTAACCAATTCATCCCTAGAATAACATCGAACTTCGACATGTCTATGACCCTAAGATTAACTCACAATCCCGACATATCTGATCAACTCTCAACCTAATTCCTAGGGGAGAACTCACATGAAATGGCTCTTCCAAGGTCTCAACCTCTAAGCCTAAGTCTTTCACACATGATGCAACAATAAATGAATGCGATGCACCAGAATCAAATAACACTCTAGGCCATAAGTGAGAGAGTAGAAATGTACCCTATATTACAGACTGGTCTGTCGGCTCAGTCTATGGCATAATGGCGTAGACACGCCCCTGGGTCCCTGAAGTACCGGGTTATGAGCCCTATTCTCGTCCTCGATCCATGCCCTGGCCCATCTGGCCTACTTGCGGAGTCCCCGCCCATGGAGTAGTAGGAGCCAGTGTAGCACCCTAGAACTAANTGTCCCAAAAACTTTACCTTCGTAAGCCAAAATTCACACTTGCTGAACTTGGCGTATAACTAGTGGTCTCTCAAGGTTTGAAGAACAATTCTCAATTGACCCTCATGCTCCTCCTCAAACTTGGAGTAGATCNGCCAGTGTAGCACCCTAGAACTGATATTGGCTCCCCTGACCCATGGTAAGGCAGTGAGGAGTATAATGTGTCTGTGGCTGCCCCATCAAAGTCTGGGACTGAAATGACCCATAACTCTGGGATCCCTACCTTTGGGGGCAATCCTGCTTCATATGACCTGGCTAATGGCAATGGTAGCAAGTCCTTTGGCCAGCCTGGTAAGAAGGTCTCTGATTTCTCCCACCTTGGGAGGATTGACCTTGGCCTTGGCCTTGATAACCATGGCCCTATCCCTAAGGAGTAGAAGTTCTCTGTCTCTTTCTCAAGCTAGAAGAAGATGATTGACCCTCCTTCTTCTTGTCCTTAGCACCCGACTCCCAAATGCTCCTTGCGTCATCCACTTCTCTCTCAATGGTCATGGCTGTCGCGACCATCGAATCTAAGTCTTATAGAAGAAGACCCACAATTTTATCCCAGATGGACAACTTAAGGTCATCCTCAAACTTCCTCACTTTGGCCATATCTGTGGTCACATAGTCATCGGCGAAATAGGCTAACTTAGTGAACTTAGCCATGTACTCCATCACCATCATCGTTCCTTGCCTCAAGTCTAAGAATTCTCAGGCCTTTGCATGTCTAGCAACCACTGGAAAATAATTGCCCATAAAGAGCTCCCTGAACTCTGCCCATGTCATTACCTTTAAGTTCTTCGAGGTCTTGACCCAATCCCACCACACTTGGGATTCTCCTTCTAGCTGAAAAGTAGCTAGTGTTATCTTTGTGGCATCGGAGGTGATCTCCATAACCCTTAAGACCAGGGGTCCTTTTTAAATCGTTGATCACCCGTCAATCCGCGAAAATACTCGATAGTGCCACTTGATCCGACATCACGCTAATATTATTCCATTACCCAGAATTTTAACTCACATGGAAATCTGTATTCTTTTAGTCATTCAATCCTATCGAGGTTCAATATACCCCAATATATCTCATTTAAGTTCCATTTGTATCATTGGAACCAAGAACCCTAAAGCCCAAAATTATGGCAACACAACAAAAAAAAAAATTTGGTTTTTGAAAAGCATACCGGTACGGGTTGCCTATTGGATCTCACTGTATTGNATCATTGGAACCAAGAACCCTAAAGCCCAAAATTATGGCAACACAACAAAAAAAAATTTTGGTTTTTGAAAAGCATACCGGTACGGGTTGCCTATTGGATCTCACTGTATCGATACGCTGTGTCCATTTTTCCCTATTTCACATGTTTCTCATTTCAAATCCTTTCCAAACCATCTCATTTACATCCAAACACATGCATAATGGAGTTTTTCACATAAAACCTCATTTATACAAGTTTATTACTGTAAACCCCACCCTTTCATCGTTATATATGTATGTAGGTTTATGTAGCAAGTTATTATTTTTTTTGGAAATGTTAATATGAAAATTCGAGGAAATAGTAGTTAAAGCTTAGTTTAACTTGCAAATATAAGAAATCATTGTAATAGAACTTGTACCAACTAGATTTGATGTACAAAAGCATGTTGAATAAGCTTGGGTTGGATTTGGAAGGATTTGGAATGGATTTGAAATGACAAATAGAGGAAATAGGCAAATTTGGACAGGGCCTATCAGTAGGACCTACCGGTAGTACGCTGTCCAGTGGATCCGAACTACCGATAGTTAACATGTAGTAATGTCCAATACATTCGAACTACCGGTAGTCAACAGGTAGTAAGTGGCTAGTGGATCCGAACTACCGGTAGCTTGACAGGTAGTACGCTGTCCCGTAGATCCGAACCATCGGTAGCCCGATATGATCTACCGATAGACCGTTAAAAAGTTGGGATTTTTATGTTTTAAAACCCCTTTTTCACTCCATTTACTCCCATTCTTTCACACCACTCTTACCTCAAATCTCTTAGAACCCTAGTAAAAAGACTTAGAGAGGAAGAGACAAAGGGAAAACAAGAGTTTTTAGGGTGATTCAAGATCAAATCTTCTTGTCCTTCACACCAAAGCCAAGGAGAAAG
>CAUOFW020005058.1:1172551-1231160 GCA_963454935.2 Ilex paraguariensis
TTATATACTTACTATATAATTTTTCATCCTTCTTATTACAAATTGATTCACACCTAGAATACACCGTAGGTAGATCTTCTTATCACACATCTTAGTAACGCTGGTTGAAGTTTACTTCTTACTTCTTATCAATCAATGAAATTTAAATTGTCTTTATAATCCATAAATAAAATTATCAATTTATTATTCATACCAAAAATAAATCATTACTGTATGAAAACCTATAGTTCTTAAAAAATAAAAAAAAAATCCAAAGCCTAAGCTAATCAACAATTAAAAAAAAATAGATGACCAATACAAAAAAAATAAGATACCAATTGCACCAACAAAAAATGTTCAAAACCAATCTAATCGCTTTGTATTGAAAATATTCTAATATCCTATCGTTGTGTATTAAAATTTTATAAGTAACATAGTGCCTTCAGGCACGGGCAATGACTAGTATCTATATATATATAACAACATTAATAATAACAAACAACAAAAATATAGTAAACATTACTTAAATTGAAATAGATAAAAGATTCAAAAAGATACATCCATAGTCCATAACCACAAGTTTGCTAACAAAAGAACACAAAAACAAAAAGAATCCTACATCCTCTCTCAATTCACTTCAAAACTAACAGCATAGAAGGCAGCAACACAGCAGACCAAAAATAAAACCCGAAGGCAACAACACAGCACCAGACCAAAAAAAAAACCCCAAAAGACAGCAACACTGCAAGAAGACAGAGATAAACAACAACACAACAACAAAAACCCCTAAAATTTGAAAACCCTAACCCAATCAAATTAACCTAATCAATTTTTTTGAAAGTCCACCACAGACCAACAGATCTAAAAAAAAGAAAAAAAAAAAAAAAGAAGAGCAGCAAATCTGAAAAAAAAATTGAAATAGCAAGAGGAACCTACAGGAGAACTGAGCAGTAGATCGCCGGTCCAGGTCGCAGGTTAGTCTCCTCTTTCCTCTCCTTCTCCTCCTCTGGTCCTCTCTTTGACCTCATTTGCCTCTTCTCTCTCTCTCGATCGAACACATTGGAAAGTCGCAGGTTAGTTTGCCTTTTATTTTTGTTTTTTTAACGCAAAACAACGTAGCTTTGCCTCTTTTTTCCCATTTCAGCCCCCTAAGTTTTTAAAATAACAAAAATAACCATGTCGTATCCCTCCCGTGTCCCCCACATATCCGAGTCGTACAGAACACTTCTACAAGTATCGAACATCTGTCCAACCGTATCCCACACGTACCCGTGTCAGACACGTGTTCGATACTGCCATGGCGATCATTGGGCGAGTATTCGTGCTTCCTAGCCCTACACTCTTGTATTTATAGCTATGCAATAATAGAGTAATTACAATATTACCCTACACAAACTAACATATGTCTAATATATAAAATAAGAATTCTAACATTTCCCCTTAAGCTAGAACATAGAGAACAAAAATATCCAACTTGGAATATAAACCACTAAAGGTGGATCAAGCCAATGGCTTAGTAAAAATATTACACACCTGATCACCAAACTTGATATATGGAGTGATGATCTTCTTTCGCATCAAGAGATCTTGAATGAAATAACAATTCACCTCAATGTGTTTAGTACGCTCATGAAATACCGAATTACTTGCGATGAAAATAACCGTTTGATTGTCACAGTACATCTTAATAGGGTAAGCCACATCAAGTCTCATATCACAGAATAAAGAACAGACAAATAACATCTTACAAACAATATGTGCTATAGCACGATACTTATCCCATGCACTAGAACGTCCAACCACATTCTGTTCCTTACTATTGTCAAATAACAAAATTACCACCAACAAATGTGTAATACCCAAACGTAGATCATCTATCACTACCACTGTCATGCCCAATCAGCATCAGAAAAACCAATAACAGCTATGGATGATGATGAATGATATAATAAACCCTTCCCCGGAGCCCCTTTCAAATACCGACGTATATATGAAAGACAGACAGCCTCTCAATGAGGCTTACAAGAGGCATGCATGTGTTAACTAACCACACTAACAATATATGTGATATCATGACGTGTAACCGTAAGATAAATCAGTTTACCAACTCATTGTCGATATCGCCCTATATCATCAAAGACTTCTCTCATGATCTAGTTTAACCGTAGGATCCATAGGCATATCAATCAAACGTGTACCAAGAGTACCTTTTTTAGATAGTAAGTCTACTCTACATACTTTCGTTAGCATAAATTGCTACCCCTTCCTTTAAGCGGGCAACCTCAATTCCTAAGAAGTACCAAAGAAGACCNATTTTGAACAAAGTAGGATTTAATACCCATGAAATCTCATTTCTAGTTTTAAAACCCTAATTTTTGGAGAGTGATATATTTCCTTCCTAAATGCTTTCTTTATTATGGATTTCGAAACCTTAGTGCTTTGTGTTGGGTAAAAAAATGATGTTATTGTGATCTTATGTATTTTCTTAGTTAGTTGTGGAATTGTTATATGATATATTTTGGGAATTTTAGATAGATGCTTGTAAATTGAGATAAGTGTTGGAATTGTATGCTTGGTTGGGTTGTTTATGATGTACATGAGTGAGAGATTCCTTGTAAGGATGTTCACCCCTTCTCAAGAGGTTCCCGGTAAGGATGCTTGAAAAATAACGTAGTGATTGGTGAGAAGTTCTATGTAAGGATGCTCATCCATTTTCAAGAGGTTCCCGATAAGGATGCTTGAGAATCAAAGGTGACCAAAAAGGGGGTTGGAGATTACCACAAAGTATGCCACCTACCGAAAGAATTATTGGAAATTGGTTATGACAATTAATGATTATTATTTGTATGTGGTGCTCATTTATTCATTTAAGTAATGTTTTTAAATAAACTTGAGATCCATTTTAAATATCACTGCTTTATTTCAAATTATGTATCTATGTTATGTTAAAATTGAAACCGACCGTTTTAAATGCTTTTCTAAACCTTGTATGGGTTTGAGAAAATTTTTCTACAGAGCTTCGTGCTCACCCCCTATCACTAACATTTTTCAGATTACCCGCTTGATAAGGAGGACGTAAGAGTCGAGGAGCCCGCTACTTAGGAGACTCCACGGGACGGGAGTGTGGATCCCGACGTGGACGCATAGAGCGACCTCCTTTCCTTTTGTACTAGACTAGGACATTCTTTTGGAACATTGTGCAGTCTAACTTCTTTTGTTTATTCCGCTGCGCTTCCTTAATTAATTTTTGAGATGTAATAGCCATGACTTGGGCTTATTCTTTTGGATAATGTTGTAAATATTCGTGGATGACAAATGAAGTCTTGTTTCTTAAGGGATTATATTAGTGCTCTCATGATATGAATGATTTTAGAATGTAATGTCATCTAGGGTGTGTTTTGGGGCGTTACAACTCAAGCAAAATAAAAATAACAGTAAATAAAGGTGACAAACCAACAATAGTCTGGGATAGACACAATAGGAGAAAGGCCCCACGCATCAAAATGAATAATGACAAAAAGAGTAGTGCTTTTATTATTAGTACTGGGATAAGATAAACGTTTAAGTTGAAATTGTATAAACAAAATTAGGATTTGTAAGAAAAAGGAAAAGAATAGCAAAGAAAAAATGAGAAGAAAAGAAAGAAAATAATATGTTGTGTAGGTTTAGGTTGCCCTACACCTAGGAAGCATAGATGCGGACATGGGTGTCGTATCCGATACGATACCGACACGAGAATACAATAAAATCTCAATACAAGAGTGAGGATATGGCTAATTAAAATAATTATATATCTGGATAATAAAATAGAACGAAGTTTAAATCCAAAAGACAAAGAGAGGTTCAGATCATTTTGAGACAAAACATAAACACATCCAACGGATAATGTAATCTCAACATAAAAGACGCTTCAGATTATCTCAAAAATTATGATCCGACGATTATAATTGGACTTAACTTTAACACTACTATCTATTATATAACTCTTTCTCTCTTTATCTCTTAGACATTTTAAACACACTCTCTCATCTCCTCTCTCTCTCTCTCTCTCTCTCTCTCTCTATATATATATATATATAATAAAGTAAGATTCAAAACCAATCTATTCGCCGTCACCACTTCCACACAAATAAAAAGTATAAATATACAATCCATAAATAAAATCATAAAGTTATTATTCATACCAAAAATAAATCACTATTATATGAAAACATGTAGTTCTCAAAAAAGAAAAAAAAAACAAAGTCCAATCTAATCACCAATAAAAAAAATAAGTGACTAATAAAAAATAACAAGAATTACCAATTGCATAAAAAAATTTCAAAATCAATCTAATTGTCATTACCACTTTCACACAAACAAAAAATACAAATATTCAATACATAAATAAAACCTTCGAACTATTATTCATACATAATCACCACTTTGCTTAGAATTACATGAAGACTTATAATTCTCAAAATTTTAATTTTTATTGAAAGTGAACAAAACATATTGTTGATTGTCATAAATGATTAGTTAAAAGAATATTTATTACAAATTTTGTTAATGGCAAAGCATCTCATTATTTCATGTTGATTATTTTTATTGTTCAATTTTTATAACTGGGTAGTTATCAAATATTTTATGTTTAATTTTTATAACTGTGCTATTAGAAAATGTTTAACATTTATGCGTGTTTATGAATATGGATGATTTTTTCGTGTTGATTTAGTAGTGTATACTTTGGCAATAGTTTATTGTTTTTAATTTGTAATGTTTGTGTGATTTAGTTGTAGATATATTGTTATTAACTTATTGTTGTTAAATGTTATATGTTAAAAGTATATTGTTTATATCTTGATTTAGGTTAGTTTTGTTTAATTTCTAATTTTACGATAAAAATTTGCATAAAATTAAAAATATTTCTATTAAACACACATAAAATACATATCATCTCTAAGTTTAGTACTTCTTTTTTCAAGGTTTGTCAATTTAGGTTTGACCCCAATAACCTCATACACACCATCACTACAACACAAAAATCAGTACCCAAATGGACAATGTCACCATTTTTTGACATGTAAGTTATTTGGTTTATCGATTTTTTTAAAATCTTTGGTATAATATTTCATTAAAAACTATTATATACTTACTATATAATTTTTCATCCTTCTTATTACAAATTGATTCACACCTAGAATACACCGTAGGTAGATCTTCTTATCACACATCTTAGTAACGCTGGTTGAAGTTTACTTCTTACTTCTTATCAATCAATGAAATTTAAATTGTCTTTATAATCCATAAATAAAATTATCAATTTATTATTCATACCAAAAATAAATCATTACTGTATGAAAACCTATAGTTCTTAAAAAATAAAAAATAAAAATCCAAAGCCCAAGCTAATCAACAATTAAAAAAAAATAGATGACCAATACAAAAAAAATAAGATACCAATTGCACCAACAAAAAATGTTCAAAACCAATCTAATCGCTTTGTATTGAAAATATTCTAATATCCTATCGTTGTGTATTAAAATTTTATAACTAACATAGTGCCTTCAGGCACGGGCAATGACTAGTATATATATATATATAACAACATTAATAATAACAAACAACAAAAATATAGTAAACATTACTTAAATTAAAATAGATAAAAGATTCAAAAAGATACATCCATAGTCCATAACCACAAGTTTGCTAACAAAAGAACACAAAAACAAAAAGAATCCTACATCCTCTCTCAATTCACTTCAAAACTAACAGCATAGAAGGCAGCAACACAGCAGACCAAAAATAAAACCCGAAGGCAACAACACAGCACCAGACCAAAAAAAAAACCCCAAAAGACAGCAACACTGCAAGAAGACAGAGATAAACAACAACACAACAACAAAAACCCCTAAAATTTGAAAACCCTAACCCAATCAAATTAACCTAATCAATTTTTTTGAAAGTCCACCACAGACCAACAGATCTAAAAAAAAGAAAAAAAAAAAAAAAGAAGAGCAGCAAATCTGAAAAAAAAATTGAAATAGCAAGAGGAACCTACAGGAGAACTGAGCAGTAGATCGCCGGTCCAGGTCGCAGGTTAGTCTCCTCTTTCCTCTCCTTCTCCTCCTCTGGTCCTCTCTTTGACCTCATTTGCCTCTTCTCTCTCTCTCGATCGAACACATTGGAAAGTCGCAGGTTAGTTTGCCTTTTATTTTTGTTTTTTTAACGCAAAACAACGTAGCTTTGCCTCTTTTTTCCCATTTCAGCCCCCTAAGTTTTTAAAATAACAAAAATAACCATGTCGTATCCCTCCCGTGTCCCCCACATATCCGAGTCGTACAGAACACTTCTACAAGTATCGAACATCTGTCCAACCGTATCCCACACGTACCCGTGTCAGACACGTGTTCGATACTGCCATGGCGATCATTGGGCGAGTATTCGTGCTTCCTAGCCCTACACTCTTGTATTTATAGCTATGCAATAATAGAGTAATTACAATATTACCCTACACAAACTAACATATGTCTAATATATAAAATAAGAATTCTAACATTTCCCCTTAAGCTAGAACATAGAGAACAAAAATATCCAACTTGGAATATAAACCACTAAAGGTGGATCAAGCCAATGGCTTAGTAAAAATATTACACACCTGATCACCAAACTTGATATATGGAGTGATGATCTTCTTTCGCATCAAGAGATCTTGAATGAAATAACAATTCACCTCAATGTGTTTAGTACGCTCATGAAATACCGAATTACTTGCGATGAAAATAACCATTTGATTGTCACAGTACATCTTAATAGGGGAAGCCACATCAAGTCTCATATCACAGAATAAAGAACAGACACATAACATCTTACAAACAATATGTGCTATAGCACGATACTTATCCCATGCACTAGAACGTCCAACCACATTCTGTTCCTTACTATTGTCAAATAACACAATTATCACCAACAAATGTGTAATACCCAAACGTAGATCATCTATCACTACCACTGTCATGCCCAATCAGCATCAGAAAAACCAATAACAGTTATGGATGATGATGAATGATATAATAAACCCTTCCCCGGAACCCTTTTCAAATACCGACGTATATATGAGAGACAGACAGCCTCTCAATGAGGCTTACAAGAGGCATGCATGTGTTAACTAACCACACTAACGATATATGTGATATCATGACGTGTAACCGTAAGATAAATCAGTTTACCAACTCATTGTCGATATCGCCCTATATCATCAAAGACTTCTCTCATGATCTAGTTTAACCGTAGGGTCCATAGGCATATCAATCAAACGTGTACCAAGAGTACCTTTTTTAGATAGTAAGTCTACTCTACATACTTTCGTTAGCATAAATTGATACCCCTTCCTTTAAGCGGGCAACCTCAATTCCTAAGAAGTACCGAAGAAGACCTAAGTCTTTGGTATGAAACTACTTTCCCAAATAGGCCTTGAAGTGAGCAACACCATCTGAGTCATTCCCACTGATGATGATGTCGTCGACATACAAAATAACAATAATAATATCTGTAGAAGACAGACGAGTGAAAACTAAATTATCTGAGATAGAGCGCTAAAAACCAAACTGATGTATTGTGGTGACTGTTTCGAACCATACAGTGCCTTCTTCAAATGACAGAATTATTGTTCTTGGCTTAAAATCACATAACCTGGAGGTTGAGTTATATATACCTCCTCCTAGATCTCCGTGTAAGAATGCATTATTTATATTCAATTAATACAAAGGCTAATCAAAATTATCTGCAATAGAAATAAGAACTCTAACAGATGTAAGACGAGCAACAGGGGAGAAGGTCTCACAATAATCCACATCTATACCATTTAGCAACCAACCGTGCTTTCAACCACTTAACAGAACCATCAGGAGGATATTCCACAATATACACCCAAAGATAACAAACAAGTTGCTTCCCAGATGGAACAGAAATAAGTTCCCATGTATAATTTTCATGAAGTGCCTTATCTCTTGATCCATAGTCAATTTTTATCCAAGAGATGTCAATGCATGTTTCAAAGAGCTAGGAACAAGGATCGACAACAAGGTGGATACAAAACAGTGAAATGAAGAGGAAAGTCGATGCAAAGAGACAAAATTAGAAATGGGATGTTGAGTACAAATACGAGTACCTTCCACAATTCAATAGGCAAATCAAGCAGTGGAATTAGATATTGGTTGGGGAGCTAGAGCATTTGAAACAACTAGTCTATTAGTGGAACAATGACAAACATACAATGAAGGGTCAGTAGTTGAAGATGGAGAAAATACACCAAATACAAGAGGTAATATCAGTTGCCCCTGACTAATAAAGATCAAATCGGGTGAAAGAATAGCTCTTGTATTAGAAAAAAAAGTAACATTGACAAAGACATAATAACTACAAAAAAATAGGGTCACAACCAATATTATCAGAACCAAACTGGTAATCGAACCGACAAGGAGACCGGGTCAATGGTTCACTGGTTCAACCGTTGGGTCAACTGGTCGAACCGGTCGTATAATAAAAAAATAAAAATATATATATAATAATTATAAAACATAATAATTTAGCTAGAAAATATAAAACATGTCTAAAATACATATAATTTGTCATAAAATTAATGAAGGTAAGTAAAAAAAAACATGTACCAAATATCAAAATTCAACTTTAAGGTCCAAACTACTAACCAGTCAAGGGCATTAATATAATATTTGTTAAAAGCCTACCTGTTACTTGATATTTTCTATGGCCCTGGGACCCAACACGAAATCCTTAGTCCTGTAGGCAATTCCATTCCCACCACCAAAGGTCATGCCTTCAGCAACTACAAAACCAAGCCCTCCACTTGCAGATCCCCTTTGTACAGGCGCTGGTGGAGGAGCAAAAGCAGCTGGCTGTGGAGGCTTACGTGGTGGAGAGCGGTTAGCAGGACGAGGAGCTTACATCATTGATTTTCTGCTGGAGCTTCGGCAACAACCCAGCAAAAATCGAGTTGAAGATGAATAGGCAACGATTTGAAGAAGAAAGGCTGAGATTTAGGCAGCGATTTGAAGAAGAGAGCTTGGGATCGAGTTGAAGAAGAGAGGCTGGGATTTAGGGCAAAAATGCCCAAAACAAATTTTTTTTTTTTTTNTACTCCTAGGTATGATCAACGGGAACAAGAGGACGCTCAAATTATTTATTTACTATTAAATAGCATTGAGCCTAATATTAGTTCTACTCTATTCTATCTTGACACTGCCAAGGAGATATGGGATCACTTGGCCACTATGTATTCTGGTACAGGTAATTTTACCAGAGCTTATGAGGTATGCAAGAAGTACTTCTGACTGGAACAAAGTACTCAGAGTATTGAGGATTATTACTCTTACGTTCAGGGAGTCTGTGAGGAGATGAAGACCTACCATCCGTTTACTACTGATGCAACAGTTTGGCAAAAGCAACATAAGGACATGAATGTTGTTAGGTTTTTGGTAGGATTGAAACCTGACTATGAGGGTATTCGTTCTCAAATTTTAGGTGGTCCTAGTCTTCCCTCACTACTTAAGGTTTTCTCTCATGTACAGCGTGCTACTTTGTTTACCCCAGGCATCGATCATGATGTCTCCACTGATCGCTCAGCTCTTATGTTTCCTAGTAGCCACAGTGATAGTCATTGAGGTGGTCGTGTGGTGGTCAAAGAGGTCGTACGGGTGGTGGTGGGCACCGTAGTAGATCTTGTTCCTGTACTTACTGTGGCCATGGAGGGCACACTGTTGATTTCTGTTGGGATTTACATGAAAAACCTTCTGGTATTGCGAATTAGGCTTCTTATCAGGATGAAACCTCTATTGTTGCTTCCATACCTCGGTCAGCTCCATCAGACACTGGGACAGTTACTACTACACAAGAGGAGTATGCTCAACTCCTGTCCCAACAACAGGTTGTCTCATCTCCCTCCACTACTACTTTTGCCCAGTCAGGTATTGTTTCCACTTGTTTATTGTCTTCCACTCGCAATCCCTGAATTATAGAATCTGGTGCTTCTGACCACATGGCTGGTGCATCTAATGTTTTTTCTACTTATCAGTCTGCTACTTCCACACGTAGCGTTACTCTTGCTAATGGTACTTATTCTAAAGTTTTAAATCTAGAAACTATTCACTTGAGTCCTAATATGCCCCTATCTTCGTGCTATTTGTTCCTCACTTTTCTTTTAGGTTACTTTCCATTAATAAGATTACTCATTCTCTCAATTGTTCAATAACCTTTTATCCCTCTTATTGAATCTTTCAGGATCTCAAGACGAAGAGGAAGATTGGTGTGGGACATGAAACTAGTGGCCTATATTACTTTGATTTTGATTCCCCTACTCGGGCTCTACAGACCTCGTTGTCTTCTTTTCAATGGCATTATCATCTTGGACATCCTTCTCTCCAGAATCTGAAGTGTCAAGTTCCCAGTCTTAGTTGTGTGTCGTCTTTGTCTTGTGAAGCTTGTCAACTTAGTAAGCATCACCGTGTGTTATTTCAGTCTAGAGCCAAAAATCGTGTGTCTAGTCCATTTGAGTTAGTACATTCTGATGTATGAGATCCAATAAAGAATATTTTATCTAATAAATATCCTTATTTTGTATCATTTGTGGATGACTATTCTCATGTAACTTGGTTGTTTTTGATGGAAGCTCGGTCTGAATTATTCTCTATATTTGAGACTTTTCATAAGAAAATAAAAACTCAATATGGTTGTCATATACATATTTTACGTTCTGATAATGCTCGAAAGTAGAGAAAATAGGTAAAGCAATTGCTGATTTCTTGTTGAAAGCCATTGAAGAAGTAGGTCCACTAAATGTCATTCAAGTAGTGACCGATAACACAGCAAATTGCAAACTTGCGGGGAAAGAGGTACAAAAGGTACACAAACATATATTTTGGTCTCCTTGTGTTGTTCATACTCTGAATTTAATTTTTAAAGACATTGCAAAAAAATTTGAGTGGTTTAAAAATACTTATAAAAGGAGAAAATCTATTGTTAAATATTTCTTGAACCATACACATGCTTTGACTATGTTTAGAGCTCAATCTAAATTGGAGCTATTAAAAGTGGCTAAAACCAGGTTTGCATCGTATTATATTTTGTTGAAGCGACTTGCTGACTGTAAAGAGTCCCTTGCAACTACCATTATTCTCAAGTCATGGAAAGAATTGGTGAAATCTGGGTATGAACAAACAAGGAAGTTAGGTGCTTTGGTCACAAAAACTGTTATTAGTGAAGAATTTTGGAAGGATGTGGAGAATATCATAAGTATTACAAAACCTATATTTTTTTCTTATTAAATTTTGAGATGGAGAAGGTCAGAAAATGGGTGAGATTTATGAGAAGATGGACAACATGCTAGGTGAAATAAAAGATATAATGAGGGGTAAAAAATACGTTGATAAATTTCCCCCAGATTGAAAAATTTGTACTTAACAGATGGGAGGAGAAGAATATTCATTTGCATTGTCTTGGGTTTGCACTAACACCACGGTTTTATGATACCCAATATCTTACTAAGCTAGCACCGGGAGGTACAGTTAGAAAAACTCCAAATCAAGATAGAGAGGTCATCATAGATGTTATGGAAGCTTTTGAAAAGATAGCAGAAGATGTAAAAGAAGCAAAATAATTGAGAAAACAGTATGCACATTTTCACTCGCTAAAGGGTCTTTATGCTATAGTGACGGCTCAAACAGATGTTGTGACCATGAATGCTATTGATTGATGGTCGACATATAGTTCAGAAACTCCAGAATTAGCAGAAATGGCAAAAAAAGTACCAATTTAAATTACAAGTTATTTATTTTTATTGTTAATTATCATTATTAATGTGTCTTATTATTTTTTTTCATAAAAGGTGTTATCACAACCAATTATAAGTTCTTCAACTGAAAGTAATTAGAGCACGTATTCATTTATTCACAATGTCAAGAGAAACAGATTAAATTCTATCAAAGCTGACAAATTGGTTTTCATCCATTCAAATATTCGTCTCCAATCAAGTTTTAGTAAAAGTTACAAAGATGGTCCTTTTAAGAAATGGGATATAAATCCAAAGCACACATATATAGATGATTCAAGTGTGAGATTGGAGGATTTGCGATGAAAATCCTTGGAGGATGACAATACAGATAGTTCTACCATTGCTGGAGACGAAGATCGGGAAGCTTCATCCTTACATGCTTCTATGCCTGTCTCTATTGACAAGCCACCTACTAGTTTTAGCAGGCCACCACTCCGTCATTCCAGACTGCATCAAACTCAAATTAGTAACTTTGTAAAAGAAGGGAACACTGCGAAAGATAACGGGAAAAGAGTTGAGAATTAACTCATGTGCTCCAATTTTTTTCTTATTAAGTAATTTTTATTTAAAAATTGTTAGATGTTTAAAAGTGTTATTTTGATTTGTGCTTCAAGTAAGAATTATTTAATCGCTCTCTAATACGTTATTTTTTAAATTTTAAGTCTTTAAATTTATATGCCGTCTTTATTGATAATAAAATATGTAATCATTACTTTTTTATACATGATTATTAGTTGATGTATTGTTGTTGGTCTTAATTTGCATTTTATAATGTATATATTTATATAATTCTTTATAATAATGAAAATGACCCGAATAATAGTTCAAAATGAACCGCTACTCAAAATAGCGTACTAGCTATGCCTACCCTCACTGCACCACGTACCGCAAAAGAGTAACGTACCCCACACCTGTACCCGTACTACGTACCCAATCGACCCCCAATCCAGCTAACCCTGATCATGCTACTAGTCTTTCAGTAAGGATAGCTACAAGTAAAAATAAGTCTGATCCGTCTTTTGATGGTTTGGACTTAACGCATGAACTAGGCTTAGGTCTGGTCTAAATCTGGGCTTGTCACAAGTAATCTACTGCTTCAATGAGTTCTAATACTATAGCCTAAAAGCAAATTTTTAGGAATGATCTTTGTCAACCTTACCTTTTATTTGGATATATTACAATTGTAAGAAAATTTTAAATTCTAAAGAAACCTAATATTTTGGTGTTAGAAAATTATTTACTGTAGTTGACTAATTCTGTGAGGCCACAATATAAAGCTCAACCAAATCCATCGTTGTGGTGGATCTCTAATTTCCAAAAAATTTAGGTTGGATCAAAAGAGATTGTTTCTTTTTATTTCTCGATTAGATAGGATTGTTTAGACATTGATTGGGTCTCAATATTAGTTTTTGGATTTGGTTGGCAATAGGTTTCTGATGAAGTGGGCCAAAAGCCCTTTAAAAAGTAATAGGACCAACTATCAAACAAGTGGGTCAAATTCTCTAACTTAAACCAAATGGACAGGGCAACAACTTGGTAAAAATTTAACCCAACAACCAGGTCATCGTTTACATTAGAGATCACTGCTCTGTATCTTAAAAAACCCTAGCTTTGGTTTCAACCGCAACAAAATGAACAAAAAAAGTTGTCAATGCAACAGGTCGCAATGACGTCTTGCACTAGCAAATGATGAGGATTATGGCGACCTTCAAATTCAACGCAACTTTCACAATGTCGGAAATGACTGATTTGATACGGCAAAGAGCATGAAAGCAGCGTTTTCCATCAAGTTGACATGCGTTGTTGCCGGCAAAACTGTGGAATGATGGAGATTTGAGCAATGAAGAAACAGTGACGAAAGAAAGCAAAGACAATGAACAGTGACAAACGCATGTTCAGTTAAGCGTGATGAGAAATAGCAGCAATTGAGGATCAAAGTTGGTCTCTGATACCAATTGATGCTGGGGAAGGATGAGAAAGAGGTTAACCAAATCCCGCCAAGAACTATGTCAAGAATCACAAATTCTCCCCAAAGAATACTCAAATGAATATTCAACTCGGATTTAATTAAATCTTCTACCAATACTAAAATTACTCTACTACTAAACTCTATTCAAATCTCCAAACAGATGGATACTACCAAACCAAATAATCTAATAAATAATAAAATCCAAATAGGAAATAATACTTAAATAATTAAAATCTTAATCTCTCATTTTATATCTATCCAATCCCTTCACTAGGTCTTGCTTCGCTCCCTTTGTTTTAGCATAAGTCAGTTGTTTAAGTTGTCTACCTCTAGAAACAGGGAAACATCTACTTGATAGCACTGGAATTTTAATCCAACTGAAATAATTGCCAAATCATGCTTCTTTGTGTTAAGAGAAAATGTACCAATATAAACCACCCTATAAACAGAACCAAATGTACCAATATAAACAATTCTATGGACCCAATTCTCACCAATATACATACAAACATACATACCCAGTCAAGAAACAACAGAAGCAGAAGAACAAAACCTCAAGAAAGAAAAACAGTTCGAGAAAGAACCTGTGCAACGAACAGTAACACCGGTGGGAATGTGAGTAATACGAACCGCAGTTTCAACCTTGTTCACATTCTGGCCTCCTTTCCCACCTGCTCTGGAGAAACTAATTTCCAGGTCTTCTTCAGGTATTTCAACATCCATGGACTCATCGGGAAGAAGAGGCATGACTTCAACACCAGAAAAGCTTGTCTGTGCAGTGTATAATTTTAAAATTGATCAGAATTATATGATGATCGTGCAGGATAGAGAACAAGAGATAATCATTTCCACAGAAGTCTAGCATATCCTATTTGTCAATATTAACTCCTAAATTCCGGGGTCTACATGCAACTCCCATCACTGACATGACCCATAAACTTCCTTTATATTTGAGGAAAAATTTCCACTTCCAGCAATATCTAAAGTCAATACTAATCAAGGATCAAAATATCGTTTTGAAATAGTCGAAACATCCAAAACGTTTCCGTTTCCAAGGAGACCGAAACGAATCAGTGATGGAATCAAAATTCTAATATTTTGAGGTGTTCCATAATGTTTCAAAATTTTTTGTTATATTTCAATACATTTGCATAATTATTTCGGAATGTTTCAAGATATTTGAAGATATTTTGGTATATTTCGACTAATGTTTTGAAAAAATAATTCTTAAATATTTATTTTTTTTTTGTTCTATTTTCGAAACGCGCCGAAACATTTCTGAAACATGTTGAAACGTTTCCGGTTTCTAGGTGACCGAAACAATGCACAAAAACAAAATATTGATCCTTGATACTAATAATTAGATTCAAAGTATGGATCATATTGACTGTTGATAATAAAAAAGCAAGAAATGTATATGCAAGATATATAAAGGTGGTATTTTAGATCTTTCAACATTTCTGACATTAGTATCTGCTGCCGCAGGCTCGTAGCAACATATTACACTGATTATGACTCAAACAGCAATAGAACAATGAAAATGAACTAGGTGGCTTATACATGTGATAAATGACTTTCAGAAAAAAAATTGGTGCTTGGTGCAGTATGTTTGTCTAGGATACAACGAATCCAGACCTATCATCCGAGTAACCTTCATGAAACAATCTAGTTCAGAACTCCATATTATGCAATAAATAAACAAACTGATTCTGAGAATGGAAATTACATCCATTACTTTGAACAGCAGAGCAGACCATTTGGGGGAAAACATCAACATGTCTAAGTGTCAGAAATTATTTATGGGGTAAAAAAACATTATTTTGCTCATTATTTAGTATTCATTTTTCTTTTCTTCCTGGAATAACTTAATTTTGGCCAAGCAGCAGCATTGAACCAACTATCTTCTGTTAGATAGTGGAGACCAGATATCATCCAAACATAAAACTCAGTCAAGGCAAGAGATGACATGACCCCATTTCTCCTCACTCAAGCAACTAAGTTCAACAGTCGGAGAAGGTGAGGACACCATATCAGAGAATCAACTAGGTCTGCTTACTGGACAAGAATCGATTGTTTGAGATTCCACCAATTTTGGCCTTTTGGCATTGGTCCTGTACCTCCACACCAAGTCTAAATTTTTGAAAAGAAAACAATGGCATCTCATCCAAAATTGTATGCAATAAAGGTTGCCTCAATGTATGGACGGACCATTTGTGAAACACTGGAACAATAGAAACCTCAAACAGGTATCCCATTCATACAATATGGTCCTCTCATTGTATTAATGCTATATTGTTTGAAACACAGTGGGGTTTCATATCAGAAATACACGACCATGATAAACAATCTTCGAGCCAGAAGCCTGGTGCATAGGCAGTAACTACTGTTACCAGTCATACAGCCCAGTCAACCCATTAAAAAATGCATTCCAAACAGACCAATGTTAAACTTGGGAACATGAACAGATGTGTGTCTAGAAAGTTGTTCGCAAATAATCCCCCACATGGTTGAGCTCTCAATTGTATGCTTTTTGCTGTCCTTTTATCTTATGGAAAAACTTGACGGTTTAGCATGTCTGCTATTGGCACTTTTTCCTTTCTTCCCCTTCTTTCTGCTATTTTTGGTATGAATGAGGAACATAAACATCAAAAAATAATTGGTTTGACTGAAAAAAAAAATAAAGAACACTTTTCCTCTTGCCAGATGTGCCTGTGGTACCCATTCAACAAAAAATGAATTGTATGCATGTCCTAAACCATAGTCATGCCATGGGGAATACAAGGGTACTTCATTCACTTTTAGTGTCATGAAACAATAAAAAACAGACTACCTAACAAAGAACATTGCACAACCAAGTTTCAACCAGATGATGATTGAAGTGGTGGCCACATGGTTCCATCTATAACTACATTATAACGCTATACATGTTGAGTCTTCTCTTCTCGATGTCAATACACAAGAATATGACTTCAACTATTGGTTCCATGGGAGGTATTGATTTGGCTATAACAGATTCTCAATTTATGAAAACTGGAAGAGAGAAAAAAAAAATAATACGTTATAATCATGGCAGGTTACCTGACGAAGGCCTTTTGCATTGAACGGAGATTGTCGCACAATACGGTGTGTTCCTTTCTCTCCAGACAAATACCCATATGCATACGGGCCTTCTAGTTCAATTGTAGCTGACTTAATCCCAGCTTCTTCTCCCATAGATTTCTCTACTACTTTGGTTTTGTGTCGCTGCTTCTCTCCCCATCTCACATACATCCTGAGAAGCATGTCAGCCCAATCCTGCACTGAAAATTATCAAAGAATTTTACCAAAAAAAAACTCACAGACACTACTAATACAGAACTCTGTGACCCCATTTTCCACTATAGTGACTGAAAAGGCATTGATCTGCATTTTACCAACAAGAATACATGTTACAAGATCCATCTTGTGGATCACCAAGGACTGTTTCGAAAAACACTATAAAAATAATATGCAAGCGAAGTAGCTCAGATAGAGACATCCGCTAAGGAAAAACAAAATTAGTGATCTTTCCCAATGATGCTAATGGATTACTGAAAGAAATGGTTTGTGTCACTGCAGGCATCAAGAAAACATTAGAATATTGGCCATCCAATTCACATGTAATGGTCAGCTGTGTTTATCAATGCCGACCATTCAGTGATGGTATATTGCCAATATGACATTATATTTAACAGTCCGGATATTGCCATAATTCTAAACAGAAAGCATATGAACTGAGAAACGTATAATTGGTATCAGCGTTATTAAAACCAGATCAGCCCGGCAAGTTGAGCCGAAAAACCAGTGAACCGGTGCCTAAACCGATCTGGTTCACCAATTAGATTGTTCAAGTAATCCACCCACTAAAGAACCGTTAAACCGGCCGGTTTATGTGTGTTAAGTTGAGAGAATTAACACAATATTAGAAAGAAACAGAGAGTGGTCAAAACTTAACATTCATCTCACAAACCACTTTTATTTATAGTTAACTTATAATAATACAAAAAACGTATATACCGTATACTATTTACACATAATACCCTAATACTCTTAACACTCTCCCAAGCTTGGAACAAATTGCTATAAGACGTGCACGACTCAATATCTTGGTAAACATATCTACAAGCTGATCTTTAGATTTTACAAATGGAGTCGTAATCTCTCCAGTTACTATCTTGTTTTCTCGTAAAACACTAAATTGGCAGCGAACATAGTTGTTAAATCGTGTATCGGAAGGCATATCGTTTTTTAAAAATAATGTATTGTATCGTATTGTGTATCGTAAGATACGCGCAATGTTAATTTTTAAATAATTATTAATAAAATATATGTATATACCTTTATAAAAAAGTCATAGACTCATAATAACATAGTATTTCATTAATATTGCACCAACTATTCCAAGTTTCCGATATAGTTCAATAATATCAAAGTGCGAAGGCCCCTAATTCAAACTTCTAACATCAACTGCATGAACAATTTTAATATTAATTAGAAATTTTGAATTCAATTGAACAACATTAACATTAGACTTTATTTATTTTTTTTAAACTATAACCACTGAAACGACGTTTCACTAGATAGTGATTTAAAAATAAGTTTTAGAGTAAAACGATTTCATTTTAATCCTAAAAAATAAAAAAAAACATAATCATCATGTATCGTACGTATTGTATCGTACGATACGGTACAAAAACGATACAGAGACACGATACGTATCGTTTTTCAAATGTATCGTGACGTATCGTACGATACGTATCGCGAATCGTACGATATTAACAACTATGGCAGCGATATGGATAATTGTCTGGTTATAACAGAACAACCATAAAGGAAGATGAATTGAAAATCTAATTTCTTGGAGAAAGTGTAATAGTCACATCATCTCACTCGTTGTATGCGTCATTACCCTATACTCAGCCTCAGCACTAGATCTCGTTACCACAGGTTGTTTTTTACTTTTCCAATAGACAACGTTACCTCCTAAGTAAGTACAATAATTAATAGTTGATCTCCGATCAAAAGGAGAGTCAGTTCAATCACCATTTGAGAAATCTTCCACTCTAAGATGTCCATTAGCTCGATATAATAACCCAAGGCTAGGAACACGTTTGAGATATCGCAGAATACAAGTAATTAACTCCCAATGTGGTACTCTAGGTAAGGACTGAAAATATCGTGTCGAACATCCAAAACATTTCAGATTTTCAACACGCCGACACGAAACAAGGGTGAAAGACTAAAATTCCTGCGTTTTGAGCGAAATGTTACGGTTTCGAACTGTTTCGATCGAAACAGGGACTTAATTCGACTTGCAGTGTCCAGACTCCGGACTCCTTCAACCAAAAAATGTAGAACTTTTTCCTTTGTGACAGCTTCTCCAGCAAAACAGAAGAGAGAGAGATAGACGGAAGAGAAAAGCTCAAAAATCAAAAGGAGATTAATTAGTGGCTTACCATGGGTCGTCCTCGTGTCCAGATCCAACCTCCTCCAGGTACAATTTTTTTTTTCCTCTTCTTCTTCTCAACCGGGGGCTAGTGTTGGGTCTTTATCGATCTGTCTTCTCTCTCTTCATCGATCGAAGTCTTAATCGATCGGAGTCTCAATCTTCTGTCTCTCGCAGTCGATCGTAGTCTCTGATCTTCTCTCTCTCTGTGGTCTGTGCGATTGGAATGAAGGGATCACCGACTCACTGTTTGCCCTTTTTATTTTGTTTTAATTAACATAAATGTCATTTCAGCCCCCCATTTTTTCCTTTATAGTTGTTAATAGCCCTTATAATTAATAAACAACCTATTATTGTTAATTAACTTATCAAAATAACTGCAATTAATTTTATGGTATATTTAATATCTAAAATTAAGTATTTATGTTTATAAAAATTATTCATGAAATATTTTTAATATTAATGAAATAATTACTTAGTAATTTGATGACCCAATTTAAATTAGTAATTTAGTATTATAATAACATGCAAATAATAAATTTGTACTCATTTTAATTTAAAAGTGTTATACATGTCATATTTAATTTAAAAATGTCATATATACATGTAAAAATGCGTTTGTTTTATAAAAATTAATTGTTTAAAACTAATTGAAGTAATGTTCGCCTCATGTCAAACCCTTTTTTTTACCTCAAACTTGATGTTATCTTATATAAATGGACATTAACCCAATAAACAAGCTTAATTAATTAATTAATTATTAAGCTTATCTTTACAAATAAATAGATTGTATTTGTGTTTTCACATGTTTCCATATTCTTTTTACGTTTCCATTGCGTTTTTGAAACGTTTTTGTTTTCAAGCTGACCGAAACGGTACTTTGAAACGAAATTTCGATCCTCGACTCTAGGACATCCTATAAACTGACTTACTGTACTAACTACATAGAAAATATCTGGTCAAGTAAAAGTGAGATAATTGAGCTTCCCAATCAACCTGTGATACCGAACCAGATTCTCAAACAGTGCACCATCATCTATCAACAATTTTTGATTCGAATCCATAAGAACATCAATTAGTCTGTCACCTAGCAAACCTGCTTCCTCTAACATGTCAAGTACATATTTCCTCTAAAATAAACAAATACCCTATTTAAATTAAGTCACCTCAATACTCAAGAAATACATGAATTTTTTCAAATTCTTAGTATAAAATTGGTCTTACCGGAAGGTTTTTAACTTGTCAATTCCCTCAAAATTATTTTCAGTAATCACAATATCATCTGCATAAACTACCGATAAAACATATCCGACATCCGTCTACCTATAAAACACAGAATGGTCTATCTGACAACGAAGAAAACCAAACTTTAAAACTGCATCTCAAAACTTATTAAACCATGCCCTCAGCGACTGCTTCAAACCATACAAAAATTTCTTTAACGAACATACACTCTTACTGTACTCCCCCCGAGCAATAAACTCAGATGGCTACTCATGTATATCTCTTCAACCAAGTCACCATTCTTGACATCTAACTAAAACAAGAGTCAATCAAGATTAGCAGCCAAAGAAATCAAGGTACGAATATAAGAGATTTTCGCAACAGGAGAGAAAGTTTTCTCATAATCAACACCATAGGTCTGAGTAAAGCCCTTTGCAACAAAACGGGGTTTGAGACGCTCAACAGAACCATTCGGATTAAATTTAACAGTATACATGCAATGAAAACCAACAGTTCGTTTACCAGGAACTAAAGGAACAAGATCTCAAGTCCCATTATAATGTAATGCATCCATCTCCTCCATAGCTTTCCTCCAACCTAGATCAGACAACACATCCTATTAGTGTTTAGGGATAGAGATAGTAGATAATTGAAAAATAAAATAAGAGAAGACAGGAGACAAGACATTATATAAAACAAAATGAGCAATGGAATAGTTAGTAATACACGAACGAGTACCTTTTCGAAGAGCAATAAATAAAAAATCTAAATTACCTGATGGACCAGAATCAGGAGACGGCAAGGAAGACGATACAGGCACCGAAGTCGATGATCGACGATGACGAGAGTATACACGAAATGGTGAAGTTGATGGTAGCACAGTAGGTAGCAGAATATCTGACGACAAGGTAAGAAGTGGTGGTATAAGAGACGACCCAATGTCCAGATCCAAAAGTTGAATAGATGCCAAAAAATATGTAACAAATTCCTTAAACGTGACATCAGCACTAGTAAAATATCGACGAAGTGAAGGACTATAGCAACGATACCCCTTCTATGTGCGGGAATATCCAAGAAATACACATTTGGTAGCCCGAGGGTTAAGTTTATCAAACCCAAGGCCCAAGTTATGAGCATAACAGACACACTCAAAACCTTAGGAGTTAATAAAAAGGACTTACCCCAAAAAATGACAGAATATGAACTTTACCCATTTAATACAGAGGATGGCATATATGATTAATAAGATAACAAGCAATCAGAACATCACTCCAAAACTATCGGAAAACATTCATCTAGAATAATAGTGCACAGGTGACTTCCAACAAATAACAGTTCTTGCGCTCAGCAACACCATTCTGCAGAGAAGTGTAAGCATAAAAAGTCTGATGAATAATGTCAATTTTACTAAAAATAGCTGAAAAAGGATTAAATTCATATTCCTGAGCATTATCAGAATGTAAAATAGGTATACGACAACCATACTGAATTTTTATTTCTTTACAAAATGTCTCAAATATGGAGAATAATTCAAAACGAGCATTCATAAGAAACAACCAGATCACACAAGAATAATCATTCACAAATGACACAAAATACGAATATTTATTAAATAAAATATTCTTTATTGAACCCTATAAATCAGAATGTACCAACTCAAATGGACTAGACATACGATTATTGACTCTAAACTAAAATGACACATAGTAATGCATACTAAGTTGACAAGCTTCATAAGACACAGACGACACATAACTAAGATCGAAAACTTGGCACTTCAGATTTTAGAGAGAGGGATGTCCAAAACAACAATGATATTGAAAAGAAAACAACGAGGTCTATAGAGCCGGAGTAGGGGAATCAAGGTTAAAGTAATATAGGCCACCAGCTTTATGCCTCGTACCAAACTTCCTCTTTGTTTTAAGATCCTGAAATACACAATAAGAGGGATAAAAAATTACGGAACAATTAAAAAAACTTGTAATCTTGCTAATGAAAAGTAAACTAAAAGGAAACTGAGAAATAAATAAAATGAAGGATACGGACATATCAAGACTCAAGTAAATAGTCCCCAAACCTGAAACTTTAGAGCAAGTACCGTTAGCAAGAGTAACACTGTATGTGGAAATAGCAGACTGATAAGTAGAAAAGACACCATACGCACCAGTCATGTGATTAGACGCACCAGTCATGTGGTTAGAAGCACCAGAGTCTATGATCTAGGAACTACGAGTGAAGTACAACAAACAAGTGGGGAGTGGTACTTGAGTGGACAAAAATAGTAATGGAGGAAGATGGAACAGCATGTTGTTGGGACAGGAACTAAGCATACTCCTCTCGTGTAATAATAGCTGATCCAGAATCAGGTGGTGCTGACCGAGGTATAGAAGCAACACCCGAGGTGTCATCCTAATAGGAGACCTGATTAGCAGCACTGGAAGACTTTCCATGTAAATCCTAACAAAAATCAACAATGTACCCTCCACGACCACAATGAATACAGGAATGAGATCCACTACAGCCCCCATGATTTCAGTACGGTCTCTAATACAACCTCCCTGACCACCACAATTATCAAGTCCACCTCGACGACCATCACTATAGCTACTAGGAACCACAAAAGCTGAACAGTCAGTGGAAGTACCGTGATCAATGCCTAAAGGACTAATAGACAAAGTAGCATGTTATAAATGGGAGAAAATCTCAAGTAGAGAGAGAAGACTAGAGTTACCCAAAATCTGAGAGCAAACAGACTTATATTCAAGTTTCAAACCTACCAGAAATCGAACAACATTCAAATCCTCATGTTACTTCTGTCACACCGCTGTATCAGTAGTGAACGGATGGTAGAGCTTCAATTCCTCACAAACTCCCTGAGTGTGAGAGTAATAATCCTCAAGACTCAGAGTACTTGACTCCAAGCAAAAATACTATTTGCACACATCATAAGCACGATTAAAATTACTTGTACCCAAATACATAGTGGTCAAGTGATCCCATATGTCTTTGGTCGTATCAAGATAGAGTAGAGTAGAGTTAATACTAGGTTCAATACTATTCACCAGTAAAGAGATAATTTGAGCATCATCTTATTCACACTGATCATACCCCAAAGTATCCTTCTTGGATTTAGGATTCACCAAATATTTCTTAAATCACTTTTCTCTAAGAAAGACTTGAATGGATCGTGACCATAAAATATAATTGGTCTCATTGAGCTTAACGAAAGTCATGAGACCATTAAGGAGAACCGCGGGAGCATAGATGGGTGGCAATGATGAAGTAAGAGAGGTAACATCTTGCTTTAGTTCCATAATAATATGGCAAATAGTAAAAAGGACTTACTAGACAACTGAACCAAGCAAGGAATTGACGCTAGACTGGTGAACCGGACAAGGAGATCTCGCTGAACCGCTGAACCAGACAAGAAGGGCTCGCTGGTCCGCTGAACCGCTGAATCGGACAAGAAAATAGATGGAACCAGTCCGAACCGGTGCAAAACCAATTGAACCAAAACTAAATCGTTGCAAACTCACTGAACTGGGTCTGAACCGATGTAAAACTGACTGAACCGGCGCAAACTCACTGGACTAAGTCTGAACCAAGTTGGAGTGGATCAAACCGGGACTGAACCAGACTTGGACAGTCTGGTCTGGTCTGGTCTGAAGGCTATTGGATCTGGGCTAAATCTCTTGGATCTATATCTGGGTCTAGATCTGGGCTGGGCTTAAGAATAGTTTAAGCCCGTGGACTTGGATCCGTTATCCAAACCCGCAATCAACCCATTCAAACTAGGTCGTCTTCTTTACTAATTAGGGTTTCAACCAAACCCTATTTCTTCCTTCAATGTCGACGATGCCAAGAGAACAACCACCACAGACGGCGCCAAGAAACCACCAGCAGCCACACCACCACAAAAGCCATCAATGTCACCAATGTTGATGACCAGCAGCCACACCACCACGAAGTAGAACCAAAAGCCACCAACGTCAGCCACACCACCACAAAGCAGAACCAGGAGCCACCAACGTCGAAAATGTCTCACACCCATCCAGCAGCTACCACCACCATGATGAGGGCCTTCGACAGCAACACCACACCATCACAATGATAGGTCACCCCACAACTATGACAACACCCCACCGCCGAGGACTTCGACAATAGCCACATCAGGAATTTCGACAATCTGGGTTAATATTTGTATTTAGAATAATTTTGCTCTGATACCATGTTAAATTGTGAGAATTAATACAATATTCGAGAGAAACAAAGAGTGATCAAAATTTAAGCTATCTCTCACAAACCACTTGTATTTATAGTTAATTTGTAATAATATAAAATAAGTATATATCCAAAGATCAAAATTTTATTTCGGTGCATTATTTCGGTCACCTAAGAAATAAAAACGTTTCAAAAATAAAATGAAAAAAATAAAATATTTAAAAATTATTTTTTCAAAATATTGATCGAAATATATCAAAATATCTTGAAATATTTGAAATATTTGAAATAATTGTACAAATGGACTGAAATATAACAAAACATTTCAAAATATTATAGAACACCTCGACATATTAGAATTTCAATTCCATCACTGATTCATTTCGCTCTCCTTAAAAACAGAAACGTTTCGAATGTTTCAACTGTTTCAAAACAATATTTTAATTCCTATATATACCATCTACTATTTACACATAATACACTAATACTCTTAATAATGTGAAACCTTTACAAACCAGTTGGGTTGCATCAATCCACCGAGTCCCTTCCTTCTAAAAAACACCTTTTCTTGGGGCAATTTTGTCACAAACGCCAAAACCCCAATCTCAATCTCAAACGACCCTCACAGCTGCATCGTCTATCTCTGTGTGCTACTGCGACTGTGATCTCATATTGTTGGTTAAGGCTCCATTCTCGCCTTCAAGACCAAACCTCCATTGAAGACACCAGAAATCATCAATCTATGCTTTAGGATCTCAATATCATCTCTAGTTCACTCATTGTCCACAACAAGTACGCACCATCTGGTAATTTCTTTCATCTTTCTCATGGTATCACCTCATTTCCCTCATATTTCTGTCAGTCTTTGTAGAAACTAAGCACTTGGATGTATAAATATTCTTCCAATTTGATGGTGTTAATATCTATTTTTTTGTGCAATTGAACTCAAATGTTGGTTGCAGGTATAGTCCTCATTTTAGAAAAAACAAGTAATATGAAGCTTAGGCCATGGCCTACATATAAAAGAGAAGATAAACCAGAAAATGGCAAGTCGATTATAAAAGGAAAACGACGATGGAGGTACATAGGACCCTCATTTAGGCACCTTACCAGTCAAATTTTGGGTTGCTTTAGGGTTTCATATTTGAGATTTACAAATAGTTTCACTCTCAGTAATTAACAACTATTTTCATGCTCTAGAATTTTTTACCATAATTGGCATATGATGTGGGTTTTAAATTCATTTTGAATTGTTTTACAAGGTTTAATTTGTGTGTTTTTATGCTCCATTATCATAATTCTTAGCATTGTTATTATTTTCTATAATCATTTTTATTTTTTATTATATGACTGATCTAACTAGTTGATCCAACTGTTGAACCACTGACATAGTCCCTTTGTTGGGTTGACGTTTAGTTTGGGTTCAATAATTTGTAAAGCATTTCCCTTTTAATCACAAAACACTCGTACAAGTGAACAAGAACCATTGCTCCGAAAAAATACAAGTCAACATAAAAGAATAATTTATATAATACATTATAATTCCTTCCTAGAAAACAACTAACGGCCTATTGAGCTACAGGGCTTGGTTTCATAGTTAAAGTAGCTTGTTTGATTTGGGTTCAATCCGATTGTAGGGTTATAATAAAGGTTAATTAGGTTGTCAAGTATTAGATTTAGAAAACGGAGAGAATTAACCCAATATGAGAGAGGCAAAGAATAATGACCTTGCCCTACCTCTCACACTCAACTTATATTTATAGTTACCTAACATCAATACAAAAGACTAGTATACCATTAAAAAGGTACACTTAATACATCATAGTAACTATTACACTAACAATCTCAACACTTCCTTTCAAGTTGGAGTAGATATATCATATAATCTAAGTTTGAAACAGATGATGGTAAGGCGAGTATGACTCAATACTTTGGTGAACATATCTACAAGTTGATTCTCAGATTTCACAAATATAGTTACAATATATCCATCTAGTATCTTATCTCGGATAAAGTGACAGTCAACTTTAATATGTTTGGTCCGCTCATGGAACACTGGATTGGCAGTAATATGAAGAGTTACATGATTATCACAGAACAACTATAAAAAAAGTTGAATTGGGAAACTAATTTTCTGAAGAAAGTGTAGCAACTATGTCAACTCATGGTTGTGTGTGTCATTACTCTATACTCAACATCGTCACTGGATCATGTTGTGTTTCTTACTTTTCTATGTAACAATATTACCTCCCAAGAAGGTACAATAGCCAGTAGTTGATCTCCGATCTGAGGGAGAGCCAACCCAATTAACATCTGAAAAACTTTCCACTCTGAGATGTCCATTAACTCGATATAACAACCTCAGTTCAGAACCACAATTGAGGTATCGGAGAATGCAAATGACTGCAGCCCAACGTGATACTGTAGGATATCCCATAAAGTGACTCACAACACTAGTTGTATATGCAATATCTGCTTGGGTAATGGTGAGATAATTTAGCTTCCCAACTAACCTGCAGTACCGATCTGAATTTTCAAACAATTCACCATCCTCTATCAATAACTTCTGATTTGGATCCATCAGAGCATCAATTGGTCTACCACCCAATAAACCTGTTTTCTCCAGCATGTCAAGTATATATTTTCTCTAAGACAAACAGATGTCCTTCTTAGATTTATAAACTTTGATACCTAAGAAGTACTTGAATTTTCTCAAATTTTTAGTGTGAAATCGGCCCAGTAAGAAGGCTTTTAACTTGGCAATACCCTCAGAATCATTACCAGTAATTATAACATCATCTACATAAACAACCAGTAGAATATACCCTACATCAATTTGTCTATGAAAAATAGTGGTTTGTCGGACACCAAAGAAGACCAAACTCTAAAACTTACCAACTCATGCCCGCAGTGACTGTTTTAAATCATACAGAGATTTTTTTAGTCAACACACAATTTGACGATATTCCCCCCAAACAGCAAACCCAGGTGGCTGGTCCATGTAGACTTCCTCAGTCAAGTCACCGTGTAAGAAAATATTTTTGACATCTAACTAAAACAAAAGTCAATTAAAATTAGCAGTCAAAGAGATCAGTACAAAGATAAAGGCAATTTAAGCAACTGGAAAAAAAATCTCATCATAATCAACATTATAGGTCTAAGGAAACTCTTAGTAGCCAAGCGGTCTTTGAGACATTTAATAGAACCATCGAGATTAAATTTGACTTTATGCACCCATCTACAACTAAGAGTCCGCTTTCCGAGTGGTAATGGAACAATATCTCAAGTCCCGTTCTGGTATAAGGCATTCATCTCCACTTTCATAACTTTCCTCTGACCCAGATCAGATAACGTATTCGGTAAGGTCTTAAGGATAGAAATAGTAGACAATTGAGAGATAAAGCAAGAGAAAATAGGAGACAAGGCATCATGAGAAATAAAGTAAGCAATAGGATGGTTAGTAACGCACGATCTAATACCTTTACGAAGAGCAATAAGTAAAGAGTCAGAAGTACCTGAAAGACTAGGATCAAAAGACGGCAAAGAAGATGGCATGGGCACCTCAGTCGGGCAACGTGGATGTCGAGTATGCACGGAGCAAAGCAGATGAGGTAATAGATGGTAGTACAATAGGCAGCGGAGTAATAGACGGTAATGGAAGAGGTGGGGGAAAGATGACGACCCAAGTCAAAATCTAGATGCTGGGCAGGTGCGGGGAAATCGGGGACTAATTCATTAAATGTGACATCAGCACTAGTAAAATATCGACGAAGTATAAGACTATAGCAACGATACTTTTTTTGTGTGCGAGAGTAAACAAGAAAGACACACTTGGTAGTACGAGGATCGAGTTTATCAAACCCGGGTCTCAAGTTGTGAACATAAGAGACACACCCAAAATCTTAGGAGGTAAAGAAAATAAAGAAGACTTGAAAAAAATGACAGAATATGAACTCTGCCCTTTTAACACGGATGAAGGCATTCGGTTAATAAGAAGACAAGCAGTAAGAACATCACACCAAAAATACGATGAACATTCATTTGGAATAAAAGTGAGCGGATAACTTCCAACAAATGGCGATTCTTACGCTCAGCAACCCATTTTGTTGGGGTGTGTAGACACAAGAAGTTTGGTCATTTTTATGAAGATAAATAGAAAAATAATAAGATTCATATTACAAGAATTATCAGAACATAAAATACGAATACGGTAGTAATACTAGGTTTTAATTTTCTTACAAAAGGTCTTAAATATAGAAATCTAGTTCAAAACGAGCTTTCATAAGAAATAACCAAATCACAGGAGAACAATCATTCATAAATGACACAAAATAAGAAAATTTATTAAATAAAATATTCTTTATTGGACTACATGAATAGACTAATGCAAAAGGACCAAACGCACAATTATTGACTCCAGACTAAAAAAACACAGGGTGATGCTTACTAAGTTGACAAACTTCACAAGATATAGACGACACATTACTAAGGCTAGGAACTTGACGCTTTTATGATTTGGAGGGATGGATGTCCAAGACGACAATATCACTAGAAAGGGGATGACGAGGTCTGGAGTGCCCAAGAAGGTGGAGCCAGGTCAAAGTAATAGAGACCACCATCTTCATGTCATGTATCAATCTTCCTCTTTGTTTGGAGATCCTGAAACATACACCAAGAAGGATAAAATGTTACTGAACAATTAAATGATCAGGTAATCTTGCTAATATAAAGTAAAATAAAAGAAAATTGAAGAACAAATAAAACAGATGATAAGGACATATTAGAACTTAATTGAGTAGTCCCCAAACCTGAGCCCTTAGAAGAAGTACCATTAGCAAGAGTAACAATATGAGGGGAGATAACATAATGATAAGTAGAAAAAATACCAGACGAACCAATCATGTGATCAGAAGCGTCAAAACCTATGATTTAGGGATAGTGAGTGGAAGATAGTAAACATGTGAAAGCAGTATCTGATTGGACAAAAGTAGCAGTGGAAGAAGATGGGACTGCCCATTGTTGCGACATGAACTGAGCATACCCCTCCCATATAATAGTAACTAAATTAGAGTTTGGAAGAGCCAGATGGGATGATGCTACTGGTAAAAAGGAAGGATCATCCCGAAAAGAAACCTGATAAACAGCACCAGAGGGCTTGCCATGTATATCCCAATAATAATTAACAGTGTGGTTGGTACGATTACAATGAGTACATAAACAAGTACCCACGGCCTCTATTATGGCCCCCGCGACCACCATAACCACCGCGATTGCCACGGCCACCACAAGTATTAGTACTATTGCCATTAGAGACAACAAGAGATGAATGGTCAGCACAAGAACCATGATCAATTTCAAAGAGTAAAAAAGCGTCGGTCAATGTAGCACACTGTAAACAAGAGAAATCCTCGAGAAAAGATGGCAGACTTGGACCACCTAAGATCTGGGCATGAATAGGCTCATACTTGGACTTCAAACCAACAAGAAAACGAACAATATCCATATCGTCACACTATTGATGCAAAAGTGTAAACTCAGTGGTGAACGGGTGGTGTATCCTCATCTCCTGACAAACTCCCCTAACTTGAGAATAATAGTCTTGTAAATTCAGAGTACCTTGCTCAGCACTAAAATATTATTTGCAGACCTCTAAAGCACGGGTAAAATTACATATACCAAAATACATGATAGTCAAATGATCCCATATCTCCTTAGTAGTATCGAGATAAAGCACTGTAAAGTTAATACAAGACTCAATGTTATTCAGCAGTAACGAAATAATCTGGGCATCCTTTTGTTCCCACTGATCAAATCCATTATCACTTTCATTGGCCTTTTGTCCCACCAAATACTTTTTAAGACCCTTACCTTTAAGAAAGACTAGAACCTAGCGGGACCGTGACACATAATTGGTTCCATTGAGCTTCACTGAAGTCATTGGTTAGGAAAGTGTAGGTGGAAAGGTTGTAGTAGATGGAAATCAGTCTTGGGTTCCATAGTAGCACAAGTAAAACAAACAATACAAAAACGTCTCCTAAGTAGTGCAAGATCAGTAGAGGATAAGAAAACAAAAGAGTAAAAGTAGAAGGAACCAAGTTAGGAGTGTCAAGCAACACAAATGTATGGAATAGA
Organism: Ilex paraguariensis; assembly: GCA_963454935.2. Lineage (NCBI taxonomy): Eukaryota > Viridiplantae > Streptophyta > Magnoliopsida > Aquifoliales > Aquifoliaceae > Ilex > Ilex paraguariensis. The sequence continues at coordinate 1,203,365 of CAUOFW020005058.1, forward strand.
AGGGTGGACCAGCTGCAACGGAAGCAAAACCAGGTTGGAGAAGGCACTGAATAGGCTGGACACACTAAAACGGCTGAAAAACGTCAAAACCGGAGTGAACCGAACTGAAGGGACCTCTGAATAGGCTGGAAGATGCTAAACCGGCTGGAACAACGCCTAAACCGAATTGAAGTGGCCTCTGAACTGACTGGAACCTGACTGAACCAAGCTTAAGAAGCCTCTGAACTGACTGGAATGTATTGAACTGACCAGAAACACACTGAACTAGTTTGAACTGGTTGTAAACCCACCTGAACCAGCCTGATCTGGACCTGAGCATGCCTGAACCGGACCTAAGCCTGAGTCAGGAAAACCGGATGGTTTGATTGGGTGTGGGCTAGACCTAAGCAACTTGGGCTTTGAAGGCTTAGGCCTAAAGTGGACCTGTGCAAGTTGGGCTTTGTTGGACAGTGGGCCTCTGCGGGACAATGGGCCTCTGTTGGGTTAAAAAGAAGATTGGGCTGGATCAATTAACAAGATTAAAAGGCGCTCCACTTGACGAGGGCTACACGTCTATACCAACTACGACCCGTTTCTCCAAATTTTCAGAAAAGGGGAGTTTTAATCTAGACTTGGGAGACTTCGTTTAAGCATTCAAAGGAACTTTCCTACGTTGCTCACGCTACAAGGGGTAGCGTGCCCACCAATCTAGATTTACTTTCAACCTAGGATTGCGATATAAAATTGGTATGGCTATTGAGATGTAACCTCATATGTTAGCTCACACCTAGTGTACCTAGGGTATGGAAAATGAATATATGAGCATATTAAAAATCATTTCTACCTTGATTTGAGTTTGGTTATGAAATGTGAACCTGCCGATAGGAGAGGCACAACCTACCTGTTGGAGAGACACAACCTACTGGTAATAAGATGTTTGGGTTTGATGAAATAACTTAGTTTGGGATGTTATGTGTTTACATTTATGCTCACTAAGTGTTTGATCAAACACTTTGGGTTCAAGTATGTTATTTGTATTGAAATCATATGTGACATACTTGGGAATGTTTGTAAAAAATAGACATGTTATTATATGTTGTATAATATGATGAGCGTGATGATATAAATTACAATTGTGTATTACACTTGCATATACATGAAAAATATCGCATTCGTGAGCATACGACATGAGTGTGGGTGTGTGTGCATATTTTTAATTAAACACCACTCTTGGTGGGTTGATACGTGGGCTTGGAAAAGTTGGACCTACGTCTGACTGAGTCACACAGGTTTGCACTGAAAAAAATATCGGCATTAACAAGAAAGATTAAATTCTCCCTCGGATGCAAGAATTGGTGATTTCGGATGCGCACTTCTGTTAGTATTGAGTCCATAAAATGTGTCGGTGTATGCGGAACCGTCGGTGAAAGTCCACACATTCCATGTCAGTCAGGTGACCATTGGTGTAAATCCATAAATACCTACCCCAGAAAGACACAGAATTTATAAAGTAGTCATTGAATGTCCAGCATCAATGGCGGGGGTTTGGAATGTCCTGATGCGTACACATGGCATAGCATGTGTTATGGGAGCAGATGGGGCTTGGAGTTGCATTGCATGCGTGTGTTCTCATCTCATAGCATGACATAAAAAGGTAACAACATTCGTTTATGAAATATATATATTTGACTAGATGCTTGACATGGTATTTGCCCGTGACATTTCTTATGCATTTGGGTTGGGAGGTGATCTCCCTAGGAGATAACTTATTGAACGTGACTCACCCTTTATGGAAATATATTTCAGGCGATGGACAGGCTTCCGCTGGCAGCCCTCACTTGGTCTCGTATTCATGACAGAGCCGGCTAGGGCTCTTGAATTATATTTTTTAGTCCCTTGCTTATATTTACATTTGGCCTTGTATATTTTAAGCATAAAACTGGCATTTTGTTAAAAGCATGTAATAGGACTCTTATAAGCATTATTCTTTTGTGAGTGAATGAATGAATGTTGTAGATGTTGGTATACAATACTATATTGATTGTATATTGATGGTTGGAACCTAGTGTGGTCAATGGTTAGGATTGCACAGGTTATGTGTGTTGGATAGTGCTCCCTGTACAAAAAAGACCCTGCCCAAATTTTGTTAAAAATTATGAACCCTGGTGAATAGGATATCATTGCGTGCTATCCGTTTAAGTGGTATCACCGGGTTATTTCAGGGGTTGATGGGTGATCAACGGGTTAGTCGAGGAGTCACACTACCTCTCACACGCAACTTATATTTATAGTTACCTAACATCAATACAAAAGACTAGTATACCGTCAGAGAAGTACACATATTACATCATAGTAAATATTACACCAACACTCTCAACATCAAGCAAACCTTTTTGTCCCAAGCATTCTTGTTTAGTGTCATGAAAAACTACAGATATTAGTATAAAAACAGAAATAGAACCAATTTGAAAATCTTTGAATGTGGGCTCAATGTGTTCCATTGTAAAACTTAAAATGGCCAATCTAGCATAATATGGTGCTTAACAAGATAGAGAGAAATTCAAGAATTTTTCGGGCACTTAACATGATACTCGGTGATGAATAATATAGTTTAGAAGATGTGTCTTCCTATCTGATTTTATGGACTATTTGGGGAGAGGAAAAAAGGATGGAAAGACAAAAATTTCATCGTTTGGTATGAAAGGAAAATAGGAGAGAAAGGAAAGTGTAGAGGATTTCCATTCCCCTCCCCCCGCCCACCAAAATTTTTGCCCCCAAATCTGGTCGGAAAATGAGACAGAAAGTTTGTACTTTGGGCCAAAATATGGTAATTTTACCTTTTTACCCCATGCTAACTAAACAACTATCCAGTTTGAACAACACAGGTTCTGAACCTTCAAGAAGGAAGAAACAAGGAAAAAAAGAAGAAAAAGAATAAGTTAAAGTGGAACTCGTGTGGTGCTACCAACTTCAACTAGATTTCGGTTCATCGGTTACAAGTTGTGTCATCCTCTTCAATTTTTTGTGATTCACTCTCTCTCTCCCCATCTAAATCTATATACATATATCACTATCTATTTATGTAGCTGTAGCGAAAAGTTGGGCAATTTGTCTCTATAATTTTTCCTACATAGAACCAAACAAATAGAGAACAAGGTAGAATAAAGAGAAGAGAGTTTTGTGTGTGGTTGGCCACATTGCCACGTGGTGAGTACTGTAGAGAAAAATTTATAGCCATGTGCAATTTAGATGGTTTGGCATGAAAGTTTTCCATTTTCTTTGCCAGTAACATTCCACATAACAAGGATAGAATGGTAAATTTGATAATATATGCATTTTCCTCTCCTTCCACTTTTCTTTCAATAACAGACAATAGAAAATTTATCTTTTAACATTTTCATCCATCTTACCAAACAAAACACTAGGAAAGTCTTTTCTGTCCCAAAGGGATGAAAAATTGATTCCTTCATATTTTTCATTCTTTCAATTTTCTATCCTTACCAAACAAGCCATTAGACTTTTTATTTTCTAGTTTGATCTCTCCTCTTCCCTTTCTCACCACAAGGATTAGCCAGTTACTTGGTTGAATACTTCAAACGGCTCCATAGGATCATCCATCAGAATGACATTTGGGTAAAGACAACAATCTTGCTGTAAATGGGGAATGCGCCCTCATTTAAGTCCACTTGATGTACATAACAGGGGTAGGTTGCCCAGTTCAATTTTCCAGCATATAAAAGTAACTGTAGTTTGATAGCTTGACCTTTTTGCAGTTCGACTAGAACTTGTATTACCTGTGCATCAGTACCACCAGCACCTGCTGTGATAGAAATAATAGCGCCTTCTTTATCATAGGGGCCAGAAAGTAGCTGAGTTAACTCAAACTGATCCAATGCCTTGTTCAATACTCTAATGATACTAGCGGCTTCTTCAAGAAGCCCTGTATCAATGGAGTCCATCTCCTCAGTAAGCTTAATTATGGTTTCTGCATCTTCAACCTGCATAAAACATGTGGCTCCAACTCATTACTTAAATATATAGTAAGGTAAGTCACATTTCTGGACTGGTCCACAAAACATTTAAATGAAATTTGAAAGTGATCATAAGAACAGCTATACACAAGGATATGAATTGATTCTTGGACAAACCAGATTGTCAAATCATGATAATTTCACTCACTCATAAGACATCCAATTTCAGCTAAGGTATTAGATTTAGAACCACTGTGTATGTTGCCAATATCAAACAAGTAGGGCAAAATGTTGTTCATTTTGCAGCATAATTGCTGCGAACATTAACAAATCAGTTAGCTGAGTTATCTTTCAAACTCTCAATTATGACTTCTCAAGAGCCATATCGCTCTCTGCTATCAAAAGTTGCAATCATAAACAAAGTTGGCAAAATTTTCATATTTGAAATCCTGCTAACTTCAAGTAAACTCCCAAGGTCATCATTGAAGAAAGCTAAAATTAAATTTTCTGCTTTATAAATCTTTCGACTTAAAATTAGTATGGTTAGGGTTAACTCAGCTTCAGACATTTCAATCAAAACAGTGTCATAAGAGCAGTACAATCCTCGGCCTGAGAGCCTAAAAAAAGTTGCTTATTCTCCAAGGGAATCAATTTTGGACATCCCTCATTATAAGTTTCTAGTGGATCTACAAGGTACTTGATGCAGATTTCCAGATTTTTGTGATGTAAGGAGTCATGTAAATTTCATAAAATGAGGTGACCCCATGTTTCAAAAAGCCATTGGAGGTCTAGCTATTTTGATATACTCAAATTTTAACCAAACATTTCCTGCTAAAGAAAGCCTATCAGTTATTTCCTTTTTCAGATACATACCTATGGATTATTTCTCGGCCCCAGTTTTAAGAGAATCTTGAAAACAAAGATCAAACAAAGGGAAGAAAAGAGAAAAGAAAATGAGAGAATATATTATGGCTATGTTAATCTGTCATCATCAATCGCTAAGATACGTGGTAGAAGCCCTTTTATAGTAGGGCAACGTAAAACAAGGTAAATGACTAACCTACCCCTGATACTAATATGATAGAATACTCTAACAAAATTTCATTTCTAAATAGTGTGCTAAAGTGAACTTCTTGTCCTGTTATTGTCTCAAGACTCATCTGGAAGAAATAACTCATTTGACAGATTGCTGGGGATGGAACTAAGATGGTAGGATCCTTGGTCCTCTTTTTAAGGGGCAATCTTTCAGGATTTTTTGGGTATGTAATTGGTGATCTCACTATAAAAAAATGTACAACCTTGGAAGTATGCTTCGTCTACTCCCTTGAATAATAATATTTCAGCTATTCCATTCTTATTACCCTAATGTCATCTTAGGAACTCAGAAACTAGCAACTTCTAAAACAGTTCACAAATTGCTTGCAAACAAAGATAAGGTTTGATGTGATAGAAGAGGCATGTTATACCTCCGGCAAAATATCTGTGAATGTTTCAGCTAATGTTTCGGAATGTAGTATTATACATTTTCTTCCTGAAAAGTTAAGACAAAAGATCGACATCTTTACTAAACATTATTTCCATCAGGAAAGGAAAATAATTGGTATAAAAAAGGTGTCTGTAGACATTGCCTGCATTTTGTTTATACAAGAAGCAATCCCAGACCATCTCCTTCTGCTATTGTGAGAAGGATTCAGCATGCGTCCCCTTGCTCTTGAGACATAACAGGGACCCGATATCATCCAAAACGGCTTAATGCTTTATGGAATCTCATTGGCTTTACAAGAAAGTATGTTCCTGACTAACAATGATAATTGTTAGTATAAATTGGGTTACATGTGTTGGAGATCTACTTTCATAACTAGGGTGAGTCATCAGTTTCGTCTAAGTTCAAACTGGCACACCATGTTAGGCACATGTCTATCCTGATAGATCCTACTAATTCATGTCGAAGTGTCCTACCCACTCTGCATGTAGCTTAAAAGAGTCGAGTCTAGTGTCCAGATAGGAGGTCACCTCCTTGTTAACAATGATCAAAAGACAAGAAAAGAAAGAGTAGAGAAGAGAAAGAAGATATTATTACGGCTAATCCAATTTGTAATACAACTTAACCTAGAATAAACAATGTAGGCCCTTATATAGTTAGACAACATAATAAAGTAAATGTCTAAACTACCCTTAATACAAATACTCTAACAATCCCCTCAAACTCATGATATGGTGGAAAACATCAAGAGTTTACCAAGAAGAAATTGAAAGCATGTGATGGTGTGAGAATTCGTAAAAAAATACGCTATCTACATAATGGAAGAAAAAAAGTGGAGAGTAATAGTACCCAGTTGAAGATGGTGGCGCACAAAGTAACAATCAATCTCAATATGCTTTGTGCACTCATGGAAGACCGAGTTATGAGCAATCTGAATAGCACTAGTGTTATCACAATACATTGGAGTAGAAGATATGAAAATGCTAAGATCAGCAAGTAGTCATCGTAACCAAACTATCTCAATTGTGGTTGATGTCATAGCACGGTACTCAGCTTCAGTAGAAGAACGAGCAACAACAATTTGTTTCTTATTTTCCCGAAAAATAAGAGAATCTCTAAGAAAAAGGTAGACACCAGTGGTGGAATTGTGATTCATAGAGTTACCAGCTCAATCAGCATCTGAGTAAGTCCTGAGTTTTATAGAGGAGTAATGAGAAAATATTAGACTTTGATGTAGAGTACTACGAAGAATTAGTAGAATGCAAAGAACAGCAGCCTAGTGAACAGTCGGTGAGGCGATAAACTAACTCACAATATGAACAGCATAAGAGATACCTAAGCATGTAACCCTAAGATATACTAGACCCCCAACAAAGTGCAGTAGAGAGTAGAATCAAGAAGAAGAGTACCATCAGAGGAAAATACGGAACATTGAGTTCTAAGGGTGTATCAACTGTCCGATTATCTAATAAACGAGCTCGCTCAATGATACATACTTTGTGTCACACCCCAACTCCAAGGGCATGACCGGCCGTGAACCATTGATCCATAACCTATAGAAAACGTAAGCCTAACAATAAACTAATAATATAGGAGCAAAAAATAACATTAACACTAAATTGATCTCATTTCAATATATCAAAGTCAACATACCTAAACTTATTTGCCCCAATTATCCAAACAAGTAAAGATGGTTATACGATATATGCTACGGAGGTCACAGCACTATTAGTTCCCAATTAATTCCCTGAGTCCGCCATTGACACTCCAATCTTTTACCTAAAAAAAATATTATTTTGAAAACATGAGTTAAAAAGCCCGGTGAATGAAAAGGCATGCATATTCAAAGTGGCTGAAAAACATATTTGGCATATGACATGTAAATCAAAGGTTTGAAAAAATAACTTTATCAAGATAACCAATTACTCAAGAATAACACAATCAGATTCCAACAAGAAATCATACCACAATGGTGAATCATATCATAATGGTGGAGACCGTATAATATCTAATAATCGATGGGAATCAAATACAAAATACAATAACTGATAACAAGAAAATACGTATGGCATACGATAGATAATCATAAACAAAGCTAGTAAAAACGTTGTGATAATAATAAATTATAGCATCACCTTCATACTGGTAAAGACTTGTACGATATCTGAGAACCATACCAAATGCCAAAAGATATCAAGGTTGGATTCAACATCATACTTAGGGTCACCACGGGTTGCCGCCCGGGAACTGTTTCCTAAGACGATCCGGTGAAGGTCACCAGGACGCACCAAGAATTGTTTCTTCAACCGTTGAGCACTAGGGTCACCTCAGCCTCCCCGGGTCTGTTCCTTAGTGGCTAGGGTCACTCGTACACAGAGGAATAATTTTTTCGGACTTTTAACCAAATGCCAAAATATATCTCAGGGTTGGATTTAACATCGTACTTAGAGTCACCACGGGTTGTCGCCCGAGNGCCAAAATATATCTCAGGGTTGGATTTAACATCGTACTTAGAGTCACCACGGGTTGTCGCCCGAGAACTGTTTCCTAAGACGATTCGGTGAAGGTCATCAGGACACACCAAGTACTGTTCCTTCAACTATTGAGCACTAGGGTCACCTCAGCCTCTCCGGGTCTATTCCCTAGTGGCCAGGGTCACCCGCACATAGAGGAATAATTTTCCTGGACTTTCAATCATGGTCTCATTCACTATCACAAAGTCTCACCATATAAACAAATGATTGAGTCACAATACTTCACAAAAGAGTTCATCAAAGTGATCAAAATTGTAAGCCGCAAATATATAGACAATTAGTAAAGCATTATTGTAAAGGTAGTAAAGAATAAACATTATGTATCATTTTTAAAATGTTTCAGGATATGGAAAAAATACGTAGCATGCCAACCACTCACCTCTAGTCCNCATTATTGTAAAGGTAGTAAAGAATAAACATTATGTATCATTTTTAAAATGTTTCAGGATACGGAAAAAATACGTAGCATGCCAACCACTCACCTCTTGTTCAAATGATATGTTTCTTGAGTGTTGCTTGTTACCCGAATTAGAGTGAGATGTTATTGATGGCTTTCCTCTTTTTCTCACATTTTTCTTTCTCATTTGATGAGGTGTTCTTCCTTCATTCTTCTCTCTTTTACTCTCTATTCTTTCTTGAAAGTGAAAGACTACTTGTGTCCTTCTCCCTTAATCCAATCCCCAAATACCCTATCTATAGGCATCCTGGGATTATTCTAGAGAATATTGACAACCTAGAATATTCTATCATCTCTCCTTGCNTGAAAGACTACTTGTGTCCTTCTCCCTTAATCCAATCCCCAAATACCCTATCTATAAGCATCCTGGGATTATTCTAGAGAATATTGACACCCTAGAATATTCTACCATCTCTCCTTTCNTGAAAGTGAAAGACTACTTGTGTCCTTCTCCCTTAATCCAATCCCCAAATACCCTATCTATAGGCATCCTGGGATTATTCTAGAGAATATTGACAACCTAGAATATTCTATCATCTCTCCTTGCCTAGATCCTTCTAGATTTCAAACTTATTTTGCACATGGCAATTTCAAAAGTATCTAGATTCATCTATGATATTCTAATGTCTTATCCAACCTTCTACGTTCTTCTAGAACTTTCCAAAACATTCTAAATCCCTCTAGAACCTTCTAGTATTTCTTAGAACCCTCTAAAATATTCTAGACTTCTCTACATTGTTCTAGAACTTTTCGNTGATATTCTAATGTCTTATCCAACCTTCTACGTTCTTCTAGAACTTTCCAAAACATTCTAAATCCCTCTAGAACCTTCTTGTATTTCTTAGAACCCTCTAAAATATTCTAGACTTCTCTAGATTGTTCTAGAACTTTTCGGATTCTTCTAGGAACTTCTTCAACATTCTAGATTCTTCTAGATTATTCTAGACTATTCTAGGTTATTCTTGAACTTTCTAGAATCTTCTAGAACTTTCTAGAAACTTCTCTAACATTCAAGATTTTTCTTTAAAATTTTTCTTATTCCTTACAAGATAATATTTCTAACTAGTTCCTTGTCAAATTGGAACGGGATATTACATTTTGATTGAGAAAGAATATAACTTTTAGGAGAAGAAGCAACCTCAATCCCCAAGAAATATTAAAACTGACCCAAATCTNATATTACATTTTGATTGAGAAAGAATATAACTTTTAGGAGAAGAAGCAACCTCAATTCCCAAGAAATATTGAAACTGACTCAAATCTTTCATCTCAAAGTGATCCAGTAACTGAGTTTTCAATAGGTTGATGTCAACAATATCATCACCTGAAATTATCATATCATCAACATAAAATAGGAAAAGAATAGAACTAGAGAAAATGGATCGTAGAAAGAGAGCAGGGTCATAATCACTAGCATAAAAACAAANCAACATAAAATAGGAAAAGAATAGAACTAGAGAAAATGGATCGTAGAAAGAGAGCAAGGTCATAATCACTAGCATAAAAACCCAGGTTACAAATGACTGATGAGAACTTGGCAAACTTGGCAAACCATGCCCTTAGAGCTTGTTTAAATCCATATAATACCTTGAGAAGTCTGTATACTTGACCACAACTATGAGACAACCAAGGTGGAAGAGTCATAAAAACCTCTTCAGATAAGTCTCCATGAAGAAAAATATTTTTCACATCAAGCTGAGACAAGTGCTATTGACAAATGGCAGCTACAGTAATCACAGTAGGAACAATGGTCATCTTGGCAACAGGGGCAAAAGTCTCACCATAATCTAACCCATACTCCTGAGCAAATCCCTTGGCTACTAACCGAGTCTTGTATCTTTTCACAGTACCATCTGATTTAGTTTTGATCTTATAAACCCACATACAGCCAATGGTGTGTTTGCCAAGAGCTAAAAGAACTAANACCATCTGATTTAGTTTTGATCTTATAAACCCACATACAGCCAATGGTGTGTTTGCCAAGAGCTAAAAGAACTAATTCTCAAGCTCGGGTCTTATGTAAGGCAGATAGTTCCTCATCCATAGCATGTTACCAAATAGTATCAAGCATAACCTCCTCATAGGAGGTGGGCTTCGAAAAAGAGTGAATAGAAGTGAGAAAAGCATAAAAAACTAAAGAATAACAAAAGTTAGAGAAACCAAACTTATCTGAACATTCGAGAGCGCCGAGACTAGTGAGAATAATGATCCACAATGTCAGATTCTGATTGAGTGGCAGAAGTAGAAGAGGGAGGCACTGCATTCTTAGAATAAACAAAAGGAGTCTTGCGAACATAAGTATACACAATAGAGGGATGTGTAACAAACAAATCAATGAAGAAGAAGAAAGTAACTCAAACACAGTTATATCGCTAACATATGTATCCTTCAGAACATCAGCCAGAAAAGAATCAATGTAAATGAGATCAGATTTACACATAGATGAAGAATAAGAGGAATCGAAAAGAAAGGAATATGTTCCATAAAGACAACATGAAGAGAGACATAAAGTTTGTGGCTAATAAGATCATAGCAACAATACCCCTTTTTACTCTCACCATAGCCAAGAAATACACATAAGGACGATCAAGCAGAAAGCTAGGCACGTAGAATACTAGGGAGCAAGACAAAGCAAGTACAACCAAAAACATGTAAAGCAAAGTAATCAGGAGACTGGTCATACAACTTTTCAAATGGAGAAACACCAAAAATAAAAATAGCAGGAATGCAATTAATCAAATGAACTACAGTAAAAACTACTTCTCCCCAAAAAGAACTTGAGACATTTACCGACGACAAGAAAGAGCATGTTGTCTCTATAATATGTCGGTATTTGCACTCTGCTACACTGTTCTACTCAGGTGTGTCAGTACAAGAAGACTAACAAACAGTGCCATCAGATTTTCACAGATCACAAAAAGAATTAAAAGAATAATCTCCTCCTTGGTCACATCGAAAACATTTGATAACAGAGAAATATTGAGCATAGTTTTAAAACCCAGCCCGAATATCAACCCAGTAAAGAGATTGGGTCACTGGTTCAACTGTTGGGTCACTAGTCGGACCAGTTATATAATAAAATAATAATAAATAGGCTAAAAAATCACAATAATTGTAAAAATAACATGTTTAATGTATATTAGATCAAACAAAAATCCCAAAATTATTAAACATATATCCAATATCTAATAATATCCAACGAACAAATCTCAAAGTAAAGAACTTTCACCTTTGTCAAATTAAAAATTGAAAACTAAACATCTCATATTTATCAAAATTTAAAAAAAAAAATAACAATCTGCTCTTAAACCTTTTGAACCATGAGACCAACACTCGGATGAACATAGCCCAAATCATATTCATCATGCCAAATCATATTCATCATCAAACACAGCAAGAAAGTAAGTTTACAAATTCTAAATATGGAATTCATGATCAACAGCAATTGCGTGGCAACTCCATTGGCAATTTTGGCTTCTTTTCCACAGCTGGTGGTTCTGCACCATCATCTTCCATTGATTTTCAACACCACCACCCAGGTGACTAGATTTTAAGAACTACAAGCCAAACCCAAGACTTTTCTCTTTCGTTCCTACCTTTTCTTCCAAAGTTCCAATGCTTCTCTGATTTTACTTTCTAAGCCAAAACTTATACAAATTATAAAATACAACTAAATCTGATAGATGTTCAAATTGGTAATCTAATAGAGGTTGAAAATTGAAATATACNCCAATGCTTCTCTGATGTTACTCTCTAAGCCAAAACTTATACAAATTATAAAATACAACTAAATCTGATAGATGTTCAAATTGGTAATCTAATAGAGGTTGAAAATTGAAATATACCAAAATTTATACAAATATAAATCAACTAAACCTAAAATTAATGGACCAAAAACAAAACTAAATCTAACATAATAGCAAAAACTAGAGAAAGTAGAGACCGAGAGACACAGAGAAGACGATGTATATACCTAGTCCTGATGTGTCTCAAACTATCAAGTGAAGAATCAATGGAAGAGATATCTGTCGAACAAGGAACATTGGTCTCGATTGAAGAATCAACCGATCAAATAAGATCGAAGATCTGAGTCTTCGAGTGTGAGAGAGAGAGATGAGGCAGTTGTTGTCGTCGAGAGAGGAGAGTAGGCGCACTGAGGAGTGAGGATCGATTAATTTTGAGCAAAATGCCCCAAGTTTGTCTTTTATAGAATTTACATTAACCCGTCCGATTTTTTCAAAATCGTCCGGTCCCTCAGGTTAATTATAAAATCGGCTGGTTCACTGAGTTTGGATCTAATGACCAACCTGGCCCAGTTTGGGCTCCAGTTCACCGGTTCACTAGGGCAACCGCCGGGCCGGTTTTTAAAACACGGATATTGAATGCGAATTATAGCATGAAATGGAGTGAATACATAAAAGACTTTTGACTGATGCTTCATTAGATAGACCCAACAATACCTAGTATAATCATCAATGAAAAAAACATAATATTTGGACCCTCCTTTAGTGGGAATAGGAGTAGGTCCCTATACATCCAAATGAACCAATTCAAAAGGTAAAAAAGAAGTAGTTGAACTTTTCTTAAATTAGTTTCTTGGAACGTGGATCTTGTACAATACAACAAGAAGAGGAAAAGTGAATTAAAAATCCAAAATCAAACAACTGGCTAACTGAAATCAAATATAACGTCAAATGTGAAATATAATAAACATTGTGCACTGTTAGTTAAGGAGAAATAATAGATCCAACACCAGTCAAGGACATTTGAGTACCATTGGCCGTAAGCACCGAGACAGATGGAGGAGAGAAGATAGATGCAAATAAAGAAGGTCATTTGATGTGTACCACCTGAATCAAAGACCCAAGCAATCCGAGAAATACCTGAAGGATCCGAAATGAACAAACATACAAAGGGAGAGATTGAGAGAGCATTAGGCTTCAGAGATAAGATAAGCATCTACAACTAGCCATTAATCATAGTTAATTTCACATTGATGTCTTAGGAGAGTCAGAGTTCTCACTTGCCACCATTGAAACAAAAGAATGCTGAATAGAGCAATCAAAGAACTTGAAACAAAAATGTGTACATTTAATTAACCCACTATCCAAGTCACAATGCCCATGACCCAATTTCCAATGGTCAATAGTGGCAAAATGAAGTCGAGCAAAGGCCAAAAGAATTAAAGCACACAGTAGAATCAGTGCCAAACAAACATCCCAAAGGTCGAACCAGCAAGTAATCCAAAACCAAACAGTAAGTATTTCAAAACAGCTGCTAAATTAGAGTATAGCAGCAATACAGTGGGAGAGATAACAACAAATCCAGCATCCAGCAACTAGACAGCCCAAATTCCACAACGTACAAAAGCCCAGAAGATCGAAGGCCCAACCTAGAAGAAGAAGTGGTACACCCAGCCAAACAATCACAAACCCAGCCCAGAAGAACAGCTGAATTCTTCTTGAAGGTGCAGTAGCAAACAGTCAGCAAACAAGTTGACAGAGAAGAGGAGCAATGTGAGGAAGAGTATAGTGCAAAATCAACCACCAGAAATCACAAGGAATTAAACCAGAAAACTCTGCTGTGGCCAAACTAAGGATGGTCGAAATTCCAAGCGAAGCAACAGCCAAGACAGAAGAAGGAAGAACCAGCAGCACAGTGGGCAACAAACCAGAACAGCGAATGCCGAGGCTCACATTTGGCCAAAACTCAACCCAAATCCACTCCAACTACTTCGAATCAACTAATTGAACACCCATAGGCCCAAATCACACCCTTTAGGCAGGATTTCGAGCCTCAAATTCAGAGAAATCTCTCCTAATTTTCAGATCGAAAATTTTGACAATTCTTGAAAACATTCAAAAACTCAAAAGTCTTACTAGATGGGCATGAAATCAAAAACAAAATATACCAATGAGAAATCCATCAAAAATCAAGTGGGAAGGTGGTCTCGTTGGCTCCAAATGATGACATCATCATGACTTCATTATACACGATGATGATGTCAGCCCTAGTTTGTTTTCCAAAAAATAATCTGCTGAGATAAGTGATTTCTTATTTGTGTTTTTGGGATCATCACTTGCTCTGATACCATGTTAACAATGATTAAAAGACAAGAAAAGAAAGTGTAGAGAAGAGAAAGAAGATATTATTACAGCTAATTCAATCTGTAATACACCTTAACATAGAATAAACAATGTAGGCTTTTACATAGTTGGGCAACAAAATAAAATAAATGCCTAAACTACCCTTAATATAAATATTCTAACACCCCTAATGCCCTTTCAAGGGAAAACATAGGTCGTAGAAATTTTCTAAGGATCACGTTAATGTGGTCATGTCTGACTATTCAATAAAGGGTTATCATGAGCCCTTACAACTACATGTCAAATACCATAGGCCTCCCCCACTGCACTACCATAATGCTCAGCATAGGCATGTCCATGAAGAATCTAGGGATATCACACAAAGAGTCCAAGTGGATGCTCCCAGTTTTGATGATGGGTTAGATCTTGTTGTTTTCTTAGATTAGTTGGATGAAATGGATCACTATTTTGATTGATATGACATGTCTGGCGATCATTGGGTTCGTTTTGCAAAAATAAAACTCTTTGATTCGCCTAAGAGATATTGGCAGGGAATCCAAAGAGAACAAGAGCGTTTAAAGGGACAACGCATTACTTTGTGGGCTGAGATGAAACAAAAATCAAGAGATAAATATCTCCCTAGTTATTATAAGCGCCAACTCTTGGATAAGTGGATGAACTTGCGCCAATTAACCTTGAGTGTGACTAATTACCTAGCTCGATTTGAGGAACTCTTTATGAGGTGTGACATAAAGGAAGAGCCTTGGATAACAATTACAAAATTCACTAATGGCTAGAGACCAGAGATTAACTTCTTAAAAACAGTTGAGGAAGCATATTATAAGGCCTTAGAGATTAAAAGATACCTTAGGCCACCCACTCAGCGATGCATGCCTTCTCAAACCGGAGAGTCTTAACCATTGAGGTCAGCCACTCACTTACCCCAACTCAAGAGGTCATGCCACTATGGATCGAGACTCTACACTCACGGGTTCTCGTCAGGATAATTCTTCCATAGAGTGTCACCGTTGTCATAACAAGGGTCATATTACTTCATAGTGCCCTTAACGCACCTTGATCATTGACCAGGAGTTAGGGAATTTGCTTGAAAGAGAGGATGTTGGCAAGAAATTGATCCTCTAGATGAGAACCCCATAGAGTTACTAGATAAAGGTGAGGAAGAGTGGCCGAATGACAACACCCATATTAGTGTCATGAAATGCATCTTATCCACCCCTATACGCACAGAAGCATGGAAACGCACCAGCATTTTTCATAATCTAGTTCGAAGTGGGGGTAAAGTTTGCAAGGTCATCATGGATAAGAGAAGTTAATTGAATTTCAGCTCTAAGTCGGTTGTCGCAGAGTTGCAGCTGAAGCAAGAGCCATGCCTACAACCTTACAAGGTTGCATGGGCTGAGAAGTCTTCCTTACAAGTCTCACAAAGGTGTTTGGTCCCTATTCAAATTGGTGACTACTTAAATTATATATATAGTGTGATGTTTTACCCATGGACGTCGCTCATGTCTTGTTTGATCACTCGTGGCTTTTTGATCTAGATGTGACAAATTATGAGGGAGAAATACCTATAGTTTTAAGCACAACCGTCAAGTTAAGGCCGACAAAACCCTCAAAAAATGATAATCCAAAGTATAAGTCATCTTCTCAAATAATTCACAAGAAAGATTTTCACATCTTAATCCATAGAGAGTTTGAAAAAAAGAGAAGAAAGTCTGACATAGTGATAATTCTAATTATCAAAGAAGTTTTCCAAAGTCCTTTGGAAATCAAGGACAATCTTCTACCTGAGGTTGATAGTCTCTCGAGAGAGTTCCATAATGTGATTCCTAAGGAACTTGATGAGTTGCCACCTATGAAAGATGTTCAGGCCATTGACTTGGTTCCAAAATCTTAGTTACCTAACCTTCCCTATTATCGTATGAATCCCACTGAGCGTGTTAAACTACAAAAGTAAGTAGATAGACTTTTGCAAAAAAGTTCTGTTCGTCATAGTCTTAGTCCATGTATTGTCTCAGCTTTGTTGACCCCTAAAAAAGATGGCTCTTGGAGAATGTGAGTTGATAGTTGTTCCATTAACAAAATTACAGTCAAGTATCAATTTCTTATACCGAGACTTGAGGATACGCTTGACCTATTGGCCAGTGCATTTTAGTTCTCCAAAATTGATTTGCACAGTGGTTATCATTAAATTCGAATTAAACCAAAAGATGAATAGAAGATTACCTTTTAAAACCAGGATGGACTTTATGAGCAGTTGGTCATGCCTTTTGAGTTGTCAAATGCACCTAGACCATTAATGTGGGTTATGACTCAGATATTGCGTCTTTTCCTAGGAAAAATTGCAGTGGTTTATTTTGATGACATCCTGATCTACAGTCGGTCTAGAGAAAAGCATTTGGATCATCTTCGATAGGTTTTATAGACATTGCGTGTGGATAAAATTCTATATGAATCTTAAGAAATGCTCCTTTATGCAAACTCAAGTATTTTTCCTTAGATTTGTCATTTCTACGCATAGTATTGTAGCTGACTGAAAGAAATTATTGTTATTGGAAAGTGGTCGGAGCCAAAAACAATTTATGAGGTTCAAAGCTTTCATAGGTTGGCCACCTTCTGCACTTTATCAAAGGGTTTAGTTCCATTATGGCTCCTATTATAGAGTGTGTAAAAAAAGGGGAGTTTCAATGGACTTCTGTTGTAACTAGTGCCTTTGAAGAAATTAAGCACAAGATGAAAGAGGCGTCTATCCTATGACACCCAGACTTTTCTGAGGTGTTTGAGGTTGTCGATGATGCATTTGAGGTACGGATAGGTAGAGTTTTGAGTCAAGAGAGTCATCCTATCGCATATTTCAGCAAGATACTCAATGAAGCTAAACAAAGATACTCTATATATATGATAAAGAGTTCTACGTTGTTGTGCTAGCTCTCCGCCATTTGAGGTATTATCTATTGTCTTATAAGTTTGTGTTGTATTCTGATCATCAGGCATTGAAATACCTTCACTCCTAAAGAAAGCTGAGTGCTAGGCACGTTAGGTAGATTAAGTCCCTTCAGGAGTATACTTTTGTTCTTTACCACTAAGCAGGCATAGAAAATAAGCTTGAAGACACTCTTAGTCATATAGTTGTTGTTTTACGGAGTATAAGTGTCTATGTTATCGAATTTGATAGGATTAGAGATGATTATGCCTCTTGCCCCAACTTGGGCATCATTTTTCAAAAAGTTCAATCAAAATGTTCGAGCTGGTAACCGTCACGAGTACATTGACTTCCTCCTTAAAGATGGTTACTTGTTTAAAGGAACACAACTAAGTATTCTTCGTACTTCACTTAGAGATTTCTTGATTTGGGAGTTACATGTGTGAAGCCTGGCTGGACACTTTGATAGGGACAAGACATTTGCACTTATTGATGATAGATTTTATTGGCCCAATTTGGGGCATGAAATTACTAGGATAGTGTCATAGTGTCGCACTTGATAGTAAGCAAAGGCTAGAAAATAAAACACTATTTTGTACATACCATTACCAATTCCAAATAGACCGTGGAGAGACCTTAGTATGGATTTTGTCGTAGGATTGCCTAAAATGGCTCATGGTCATGATTCCATTTTAGTTGTCATGGATCAGTTTTCTAAGATGGCTCACTTAATTCCTTGCACTAAGTCTACTGATGTCTCACATGTGGTAGAGTTATTTTTTAGAAAGGTCGTCTGACTATATGAGTTGCCTATTTCTATTGTGCTGGATAGCGATGTCAACTTTGTGAGTTATTTTTAGAAGACACTTTAGAAGCTTATTAGGACTAATCTTAAGTTTTCCTCAGCCTTTCATCCCCAAACTAATGGACAAACTGAGATTATAAATCGTAGTATAGAAGATTTACTTAGGTGTCTGGTGGATGAAAAAATTGGAAATTGGGAATTGTTGTTGCCCATTGTTGAATTTGCCTATAACAACTCTGTAAATAGGTCAACTGGTAAATCTCCCTTTGAGATTGTTTATGGTCACTCCCCTATACAGCCTATTGATTTAATGTATTTACTTCATGATTCCCACCCATTTGAATCGGCCGAAGCTTTTGCCTAACATATCTGTGACCAACATGCTGACATAAGACAAAAAAATTATATTAAGTGTTCACCATAGGAATTAAGAATTTAATGTGGGAGATTATGTAATGGTTCGTGTGCGTCCTGAGCGCTACCCTAGAAATTCTTTCAAAACGTTACATGCTCGAGCCTATGGCCCTTTTTGTATTCTTCATAAACTTAAACCTATTGAATATCACCTTGACTTACCTTCAAATGTGACTATTAGTCATATTTTCAATGTGAATGACTTATTTTCTTATCATAGTACTTTTGAGCCTCCCATGCTGCCAGTAGGTGTTCCTATAGGTGAAGTTGCTTCTTCATCAATATCACCAACAGTTTTGATTCTTCTACCATTTTCACCACATATGCATGACCAAATTGTAGATGTACTTGAAGATCAGATTGTTAACTCCTCTGATAGAGGGTATCATCGCTATCTTGTTCAGTGGAGAGACCATGCCGAGACTATTATTTCGTGGATTACTAAGGAGGAGTTTCATCTGCTTGATCCTAATCTTTATAAAGCATTATCATCATCGTATCTCTCCACATGCAAGTTCTTTTCGACCAGGAGAAATGATGGGAATCAGATTGTCTTTCATTATAGTAGGCATAGACATAGGGATTAGGAGTTATTTGTCATTTTATATTTTGGGACTTATTTAACATTTTGACTATTTAATTGTTTTAGAATTTGTATTCCCTCTATATATATGGGATGTGGTACTTGTTTAGACACTTTTGTTTATTAATGATTATTGATATTGCTTGCTCCCAAATTCACTTCTTTTCTCTAGAAGATTGTCTCATTCCCTTCTTCTTCTTTTCTCATCCGCTACTTCTTCCTCTTCCCAATCTACATCAAATGATTGTTTTCAATGTTAGAATTATGTTGAAAACTTAAATAGTCGGTGAAATATTTATGAAATGAAATGTTATTATTACTTTTTTTGAAAGGTATATATATTTATAAATATATTATTTAATATTCTGCGTATTTTTCGATATGCGATAGGTTATGATACACAATACATTGGATTGCACAATACCACCTTTGCCACTTGTGAGTTGTTCATTCACCTTCCAGTAAAACTCCCTAGTATGTCTATTCTTCCCACAATAATCACACTTTAAGGTATCTGTGTCATCAATGCCACTCTTATAAGTAGAAGTTACACTCACGTCCAACATGTCCAAATAATGAGATTATTTCAAAACACAAGTACCAACGGAAAAAACACAGTCGAATACTTAGGGTATAACCAGAAAATACCCCCCCAACGGGCAAAAACAGTATCCAAGTGCCCGGCGTCCCCAAAATAGTACCAAACAGTGCCAGATGCAAAATGGTGATCAAACAGCACCCAAACAGTATCCAAACAGTGCTAAACAGTACCAGACAGTAGCCAAATGCAAAACTGGAACCCTACAGACTTGGTTTTGGACTGCCGACAATATATTTTAGCCAAAAAAAACACCTAAAAAAACCATTCCAAATGCAACAAATCTGCATGGATATTCAAGATCAACATTAATCGCGCCTTGACTAGTTGATTCGAAGCAAGAACAGTTGAAGACTTCCTCAAAATCCAGATTTTCATTCGTAACAGTAGAATGTCGAAAATCAATCAAAAAATAGAAAAACTCCAATCAAACAGCTTCAAAAAATTACAGAAAAATAACCATAAATCTTAAAAAATAGGGACAAATCTGATCATATGTTTTTTGAAAAAATCTGACATGCTTCAATGCTAGTATCAACCAGTCAGATGATGATGTCAGCCTAACAAAATCTGATGACGTCCATTATTATGTTGTCCTTTAGAGTTCTTCGTTTCTATATTAAACATAAGTAAATTCGTCTAGGGTAATATTGTAATTACATTAATATTGCTCAGTTATAAATAGTGTAGAGCAACCTAGCCACTACACACTGATTATTCTCCCTCTCTCTCTCTCTTCCTATTGCCACTCATTCTTCTTCTTCTTCCTTATAAACTCTAATATTATTTTTACAACTTTAACTTGGTATCAGAGCACTAATCTGGCCTTGCATATTATTAGAAAACATCATAGACAATCTAGAGTTTTTTTCCCTGATTCGCTAACATCACTGTCATAGATGATGTAAACACACCCCCAAATTCGAAATTCTCTATTAAGAATTGTTGTTAATTTTGTTTATCTTTTTGAAGCCATCTGAATACGGTTTGCTATTTTTTAATGATTTTCATAAAAATAGAGGCGAATGTTGATCCGTTAATTTCGAGAAGATCTGGGGGGTTTCTTTGCTTCGATATGGAACAGAGGGGTGCTATGTGCACCTATGTGTGTTTGTGTGTTATGCCTAACTATTTTTGGGGTGGTTTCAACATGTTTCTAGGTTGTTAAGACTGTCGGCAGACTTGTGATGGGTTACTAGGAATTTTTTTTTGGTTCGTTTCTTGGCTTGCTGGTTGTGTTTGACGCACTGTGGAGTAGACATGGTGTACTTGTAAGATGCCATCATGTTCTGGCAGTAAAGTACATGATCTGGCATACCAAACCATGAATCTATAGAAGCTAAGGACATCAAAGGGGTATACGTTAAAAGAGGGAAACTGTAACAACTGTGTTCTTCCCTAGCTCCTTATGAATCTGCACCTAGTGTCAGCTAGTTATGACATCAAAATTCAATGTAGTTGCAGATAGATATAGGTACTACGTCAAAAAAAAAAAAAAAAACAAACAAACAAGAGTCAAAATATAGCACCAGGTTAAAAAACCCACCAGTTAAAATGTAGTGCTGTGTCAAAAAACAACAGCAGCTAAATTATAATCATTCCAATCAAGAATCCACTAAAGAGTTGAAAGACAATGGCAAATGATTTGTGAAATGTATTATGAACATCTATTAACAAGAGCGTGTACTACCGCACACAATTCGGACTTGAACCATTCATCTTTTCAAAATATATAGGAGAAGAAATATCTCAAAAATACGAAATATAGCAACCGTTACAATGATACAAGATAATAAATACAATTAAAGAACATCTAGTTTAAGCCAAGGTTTTGAAATACAGAAAAATGGTTGAAACTTCATAGAATAGAAGTTTAGACCTGGTCTTTGAACTCATTGAGAAGCTTTATTTTGTCTTTGACATCAGTCATAGCTAGAAGAGTTTGCTGAGCTTTAGCATGATCATCCCAGAGAGAGCTGTCCGCTGTTGCTATCTCCAACTTTGTGAGATCTGCTTCTAACTGCTTCAGACCAGCAGAGGCCCTCATCTCTTCGACACGTTCTGAAGTAGTTTCTACATCCTTCCTTAAGGTGTAGAATTCTGTGAGATATGTCATCATCATTAAGATATTGGGTTCTGAGGTACTTTCTACATCCTTCCTTAAGGTGTAAAAATCAGTGAGATAAACCATGACCATTAAGACTTGCAAATACTTAAGGCCTGATGGACCAGATGATTCATACATTCATGAAGATGATATTAAAAGATAGCCACCTAATACTTCCGGGCAATAAGAATATCTCCATACCGACGTACCCAACTTGCAGTTTAAAGTTCAAGGTACGTTGAATTTCATCTGAAAAGTAGTAAAACATATGTTGATTTTAATAAGCCTGTAGAGTGATCTCAGGCTAGCAGGGACCTGTTTAATTTTTCAAAGCTGATTACCACATAATATCATTAGCACAAACAAATTCATATTCCACTAGGTACAAATATATCATGTGAAGCTTGAAAGGGTCAGCACACAAGTCAGACTTCTGTTTCATCTTCTGGTATCTGTTAAATGCATTATGTTACATAATTATATAATTCAAATTCATTTAACAATTCAAGTTGACGCCTGGTATTTGAGACACAAGACCTCGCCTCATGTAAAGCATTCTATTTAAATAATGGTCCTCCCACAATTCAATTCATGTCCTCATTTCCACCAGCACCCAAGGATGGACTATTCCCACAATGTAACTAAATACAAGAGACATAAAATGCAGAACAAGACATCTTATCAAAGAACATTACAAAAAATAAAATAGAAAAGCAACAAAATATACAGAACCTAAGCACCACTATGAGCCACATAATGATCTTCCATTATGTGTTACTCTTCACATGGTACTATTCACATGTTACTTTTCACATGTTAGTATCCAGTGTGTGGTTATTGTTCATCACAAAACTTTGACCACTTGTAGGAAGATCTTTGAATCCTAAATCATGTCTGAGAAGTTGTGATGGCCGATGGTTAAGTTCCTTTGGTTGTGATTGTTGTGTGTCACTGCTGCGATTACCATTATCTCATCATTATAGTCTGTCTCTATCTTGTTCCTAATGGTNAAGTTGTGATGGCCGATGGTTAAGTTCCTTTGGTTGTGATTGTTGTGTGTCACTGCCGCGATTACCATTATCTCATCATTATAGTCTGTCTCTATCTTGTTCCTAATGATTGGGCAGTTTTGTAGAAAAGAGGGGTTTGACTAAAACCCAAATATATGTTTGTGATTGACCCATTTGTTTTACATGTTTTATTTTGGGGGTCTCTCATTCCAGTGCATGTGCCTGGGCAGCTCAGCTACCTAGTTGTGTTTGGGCATATTGTGGTCAGACTGATAGCTTCAGGAAAATGAATTTTTGGCCTCTAGAGCCAGCAGGCTCTAAATGAACTCCCTCTCACGGTTAAAAAAATGGTTAACCAACTCGAAAAAATACATATCGTTCATCCGAAAAATGTGTTTCAATTACAACCAGAGGATTTCACTATAGTAGTTTTGGAGAATGTAAAGACCCTATCAATGGATCATCAAGTTATACTTGTTCATTCAGTGGATGATCAGACTAGACAGATCACTTCTATCTCTTGTCTTCAACACACTTTTCTTAATCATAGGACTTCTCCATCTACACAAGAGTACTCTGCCTTAAAATCTTGTGAGAGTAATCGTAATGGTCATGATGGCAGTCGTGGTGGTCGATGTACTGGCCATGATGGATATTATAATCATGGTAATCATTCTCAGTGAAAGTGTACTTATTGCGGTGACACTGGACATACGAAAGATTATTGATGGGATAATAATGGGAGATCAGCATATGCTAATCAACCTTTTGATGATACTTCATGTTCTCTAATGCATCAGATTTCCACCTGTTAGAATATATAGAATGGCATTTATGTAATAAATATATTCCAAGAGGGATACAGTAGTCTTTAGTCATATTGAGATACATATACTTATGAGTTGAAAGGGAATGCAGGGTAACCACTTCCAATTCTTTCTTACGTCTCTCTTTCTCTCTCAAACATTTACATGGTATCAGAGCAAGGTTCTTAGAGTTTGTCCTTGTCTCTCCTATCTTCTACCATAATAATAATAATAATAAATATATATCTATAGTTTCCCGACAGTTTGTTGTAGGTGTTAATCTCCAGTTGATGAAGTTGACCGTGCTGTGATTCAAAGGGTGTTGATGCCTGTTGCGCGTCATCGTTGATTGTCTTTGGTTCTGGTGGTGGGTTGCTGACTGCACCTCAGTGCTGATGGTGTTGGTCGGATCGGTGTGGTCTTGGTGTTGCTCTGGTGGTGGTNCTTCAACACACTTTTCTTAATCATAGGACTTCTCCATCTACACAAGAGTACTCTGCCTTAAAATCTTGTGAGAGTAATCGTAATGGTCATGATGGCAGTCGTGGTGGTCGATGTACTGGCCATGATGGATATTATAATCATGGTAATCATTCTCAGTGAAAGTGTACTTATTGCGGTGACACTGGACATACGAAAGATTATTGATGGGATAATAATGGGAGATCAGCATATGCTAATCAACCTTTTGATGATACTTCATGTTCTCTAATGCATCAGATTTCCACCTGTTAGAATATATAGAATGGCATTTATGTAATAAATATATTCCAAGAGGGATATAGTAGTCTTTAGTCATATTGATATACCTGTTGCGCGTCATCGTTGATTGTCTTTGGTTCTGGTGGTGGGTTGCTGACTGCACCTCTGTGCTGATGGTGTTGGTCGGATCGGTGTGGTCTTGGTGTTGCTCTGGTGGTGGTGTTGGTTTCGTTGAGTGGTGTTATTGCCAGTGTTGCCTTGTTCCAGCGTTGCCTGTAGCAGTGGTGTCCACTGCCCTAATTGCAGTCGGTGTGAAAGGGAAAACCCTTGTTTAGCTACTTGTTTAGTTAACTGCAATCCAACCATCTCTATTCCTCAATTGGGTAAGGAAACTGGATTAAGCCCACGTCCAGCTTAGCCTAACTAGATGAGGCGCAGTTAGAAATACAGTCAAGTAGTCCAACCCATTGATCCAACCCAGCAGATTTGATCCAGCCTAGCAGATCTAGTTGGTCCAGCCCAGTTAGGCATCGAAGTCCAGTCCAGTAGATCCGGTTGGTCCAACCCCCTCAAATCGATTCACCTCAATTGGACCAGTCCATCCCAACTGGTTCAGGCACCCACTGTGTTATTCGGTCCAGTTCAGGCAGCTTCTATGCCGATTCAGGTATCTCCAGGCTGGGTCTGTTTCATTCAGCACCGGTTCTGCTTCATCTTGGGGCAGTTCAACAGTCCTCAGACTGATTCTGCGTCATTTACCACCAGTTCAGCAGCCTACAAACCAATTCGACCTTGGTCCCTGGCGGTTCAGAAGCCTCTAGCTCCAGTTCAGTCCCCTACAAACCGTTCAGCCTTGGTCCCAGGCGATTCAGTAGCCTCCAGCTCCAGTTCAGTCCCCCATGGACTCTATTTCTACCTGTCATCTTTTTTGGCAGCCTCCTTGCCTTATTTCTTCCTCTAATCATGGATCCTAAGGTAGATACTGTGCCTCTAACTACTAGTCCTGCTCCCATAATCTCTGTTCCTCCACCCAATTTTTCAACTACCTCTTTCTTTAATGCTCCTATAACCTCTGTCAAATTAAATAGGAGTAATTATGTATTGTAGGCATGGTCTGTCAATATTTTTCTCAAGGGTAAAGGGCTTTGTTGCCACTTGGTAGACAACAACCCCGTAGATAGTGATTCTAGTTTTAACCAATAGAAATAGGCAGATGTACAGATTATTTCTCTTATTGACTAGTATTGAGCCTCACATCAGTTCTTCTTTACTTTATTTGGATACTGTCAAGGAGATTTTGAATCGTCCGACTCACGTGTATTCTGGTATTGTTAGTTGCACTTGCATCAGCTTACTACTTCTGATGTTTCCAAGATGGAAAAACAACGTGATGTTGTTCGCTTTTTGACTGGGTTGCAATCCGACTATGAGCCTATTCGTGCATAGATTTTGGGCAGTCCTCAGCTTCCTTCTCTTTCAGATGTGTTCTCGCGTCTTCAACGTGCTACCCTCTCCCATGCTCCATCTCCGTTGACTGCCGAGCCCATCAGTGACCGATCAGCTATAGTGGTCTCTCTGCATGGTTATGGAGGCTCTCGTGGAGAATGTGGTGGATGAGACGGTCGTGGTATGCGTGGTGGTTCTAGTAGTTCTCGTGGGGGACGTAATGGTAGAAGAGGTCGGGACACTCGCTGGTACACTCATTGTGGTCGTAGTAACCACACAGTAGCATATTGTTGGGATTTACATGATAAACACTCTATCTCGGCTCATCAAGTATCTTCTCACGATGATGTCCCGAAAGCAGCCCACTACTACTTTCACTCCGTCAAGTACGACATCTGCTTATTTATTATCTTCCACTTCTAGCTCATGGATCATTGATTCGGGAGCCTCAGATCATATGACTAGTTCTTTTAGTTAACTACTCAGTGTCATTCAGTCACTCCATCTCGCAGTGTTACTCTTGCCAATGGGTCCTCCTCACAAGTTTTAGGTTTGGGTAGTGTGTAGCTTAGTTCTTCTTTCTCGTTGTCTTCAATTTTACATATTCCTCAATTTCCCTTTAGCCTGTTATCTATTTATAAGATTACTCGTTTCCTTAACTGTTCAGTAACCTTTTATCCATCTTGTTATTTCTAGGATTTCAAGACAAAGAGGAAGATTAATATAGGGCATGAATCTGGTAGTCTCTATTACTTTGACTTTCAGCCTCCTCCTCGAGCCTTACACACCTCATTATCTCCAACAAAAAGGTATTACTCATCAGACATCATGTGTTCCTACACCCCAACAGANTTCAGCCTCCTCCTCGAGCCTTACACACCTCATTATCTCCAACAAAAAGGTATTACCCATTAGACATCATGTGTTCCTACACCCCAACAAAATGGTATGGCTGAGCGCAAGAATCGTCATTTATTAGATATCACTCATGCTCTCCTGTTTCATATGCAGGTTCCTAACTGTTTTTGGTGTGATGCTGTTTTAACTACATATTATCTTATTAATAGTTTGCCCTCTACGGTCTTACATGGGTCTTCTCCTCATTGTGTATTGTTTCCTCAGTCTCCACTATTCTCTATTACTCCANTAGTTTGCCCTCTACGGTCTTACATGGGTCTTCTCCTCATTGTGTATTGTTTCCTCGGTCTCCACTGTTCTCTATTACTCCAAAAAATGTTTGGTTGTGTTTGTTATGTTCATAATCTTGGTCCGGGCCTTGGCAAACTAGATCCCCACGCCACCAAGTGTATCTTTTTGGGTTACTCTCGCACACAAAAGGTTATCGTTGTTATAGCTCTATTCTTCATTGATACTCTACATGCGCTAATGTTACCTTCTGAAAATCTACACCCTATTTCTCTGCCCCATCTGTTCCTCTTACTTTTGTCCCTAAGTCATCTCTTTTACCTGGTGTTCTTCCATTGCCTGATACTATTCTAGTAATCTCATCTCCTATGTCTGTCTCTCCTCCTGTTTGTTCCATTACCCCCTCACAAGTTTACACTCTTCGATTGCGGCTGGCAATCCAGATTCTATTCCACTACCAACTTCTTCATTGTCTTCGGATCCGGCTACTTCAGTATCCTCCGACTTGTTATCGATTGCTCTTTGTAAAGATCCTACTGCTAACTTTGTTTATTCTCGTTCTCTATCTCCTTTATTTTCTTGTTTTACCACTCAATTGTCTAGTGTGTCCGTCCCTAAGACTGTCTCTGCAGCCTTATCTGATTCACGTTGGCGTCAAGCTATGGAAAAAGAGATGCAAGCACTTCATGACAATCATACTTGAGATCTTGTTTTGTTGCCTCTTGGTA
>CAUOFW020005058.1:1240945-1350434 GCA_963454935.2 Ilex paraguariensis
TATTTGATTATTTATTAGTTATTATTCTTTTTTATCAAATGTTATTGTTCACTTATTATGTTATTCTATTTGTTATTGTTCACTTATTGTATTATTCATATGTTATTTATTTATTTTGATCAAATATTTGTTAAATATAGACTACAATATAATAATAGTGATTTATGATTTATGTTGTGACATATTTTATAAATATTTTCAAATTAAAGATGTAACTCCCCTCTCCACAATTTTATCTTTATATAACAAGTAATCATTTCTTTTTCGAAATATTAATATTGTAAAACTCAGGTAAATATGTGAAATCGTTTATAGTAGAACTTGTACCAACTATGTTTGATGTACAAATGTATGTTGTATAAGTTTGGAGTTGGTGTTGAAAAGGTTTGAAATGGATTGAAAATGAAAAATAGGTGAACACAGGCAAATCCAGACAAATAGTACCGGTACTGTGTATCGGTAACACGCAGTATCGGTACCGTGTACCAGTACCACGCTGACAAGAGAGTATAGAGTACCGGTATTTTTTCTAAAAATCAGAAATTTTAAAACTGTTTTGCCGAACTTTGGGACTATGCATTATTTCCTTCAAATGTTATAAATGGACAATAATAGAGTACCAAGGATGGTACGTGGACCTCGAATGGGTCAATCGATTTAACCCTTCATTAAAAGCGGTTCAGAGGAATAAAATAGTAATTTTAGTGTTTCGAGTGTAAATTTACTTTAGTATAAAGATAAATCATAAAACTAAATATTTTTAGTTTAAAATAACATTAAAAATAAATCTGGAACATCTAAAAACTTTAGGGTAGTCATAGAAATCAAATTGTAGATATTTAGTGACAAAACTGTAATTTCAGAGAAAAATGTAATTTTTGGTCTTATGAACAGTAAAATTCAGGATTGAGCTGGCTTTAAAACACCATTTGCATTCCATTCTCTTCTATTCTTTCACTCCATCCTCACCCCAAACCACTTAAAACCCTAGGAAAAGATAAAGGGAGAAAGAAAATGGAGGAAAGAAGTCTCTAGAACTTGGACTTTGCTTGGAACTTTTGATTCAAGGTAGGGGTTTCTTCCCACTCTTGTTCATTGAGGTTAGGGCTTACATATATGTATTCTTTTCACTCTCTATTATATAAATATGCTATGAAATCCTTGATTCTTGATGTTCTTACAAACCTTACCATGTTTTGAAAGAATGTATGGTTTGATAACTCCAAAAATTCATGTTCTTGATGTAAAAACCTAACTTTGGGGAAAAATATATTTGTTTTCTTCTTGATATCCTCTTGTTCTTGATTTAAAAACTTTAGTGCTTTGTATTGACTAATAAAATAGTATTGTTGATGATCTCTTGCTTATTTTCTTAAATTGTTCTATGGTAATACTACATGTGAAATTTGAGAATTTTGAATTTGTTGGTTATTTAAGAAATTTATTGGGAATTGTATCTCTTGTGGATGTTTAATTGACCATGGGTGGCCGTTGACCGAGTATCGTAGAGTGGATAGATGCGTTTCTTACTCCGTGCGGGTTTGAATTTTTTCTACCACTAGTAGTGGAGTTGGTGCCTTGTGAGGATCAAACCACTATTCGCTCACGGGTACCGAGGACGAAGGTTAGTATACTATTCCTAGGTTGGATTCGTCATTGTCAATGCATTGGTATACGTTTTTCCTAAAGTTTGATATCCTTGCAAGGATTGGGTGTGTGTGTGTAGGTCAGGATATTCTCGATGTGTTTATTCACGCGAAATCATACATTATACCTGAGATACATAAATACATAATATTGTGAAAGATATAAGTTGTGGTTTGATATACATTGTGGGTAATGTTACAAATGGTGGGTTATGGTTCATTGTGGAAATGACTTATTGTTGGAATGATTTATTGCTTGGAAATTGGTTTTACTTCTTTATTTAATTATTGTTATTGCGTAAACTGAAGATCTGTTGAAATGTCCCTGTTTTATTTCAAAAGCTATATATATGATATTTGTGAAATAAGACCGACTGTTTTTATACGTTTTTTAAACCTTATTCGAGTGTGGGAGGATTTTCTACAGAATTTAGTGCTCACTCCCTACAACACAATATTTATTTTCAGATTTAGTTTAAAGGAATAGCTCGGAGTTGACGAGCAGAGAAATTGAGAAGCTCAAGTGGATGGGCATGTGGATCCAGAGGAGGATGTCTAGAATTGTTATTTTTATGTACTAGACTAGGAGTTTCATTTTGAGACAATAGTTTGAGCATATTCTTTTGGGCGTAATTGTCNTGGATCCAGAGGAGGATGTCTAGAATTGTTATTTTTATGTACTAGACTAGGAGTTTAATTTTGAGACAATAGTTTGAGCATATTCTTTTGGGCGTAATTGCCNTCATAAATTTTAAGAGTTTGATTAAAGATGTATTTGTTAACTCAAATTCAGTACTTAAAATGAATGTATTAAACATTTACTAATTAAATCAGTTTGATAACCAAAATTTAAACTCTTTTAATGTGTTAAGTGTTTCTTAAAAATATGCTACAATATCAAGTAGGAGATCTATTACTTAATTTTAAAAGTTAAAAGTGCTCAATAAAACCATCTTTAATAATATTTACAATATAACAATTATACCCCAAAATATTTTACAATCTTATTAAAACTCTAATTAGTCTTCTCTTCAAAACCCCCAACCTATATATTATCCTTGTCGATCTTTTTTTTTTCTTTCTATTGTCTTCTGGAACAAAAATATATTTACATAATTATAATTACATACAAAAACGCACGCACTGCACACACACAATTACACACAGACATATGCACTACAACACACACATACTTACACACATGGACTGCACACACACGCGAGGCACACACACATATTGTTAATAAAATCTAATTTATTGTATTTTTTTAATATTATTTGATTATTTATTAGTTATTATTCTTTTTTATCAAATGTTATTGTTCACTTATTATGTTATTCTATTTGTTATTGTTCACTTATTGTATTATTCATATGTTATTTATTTATTTTGATCAAATATTTGTTAAATATAGACTACAATATAATAATAGTGATTTATGATTTATGTTGTGACATATTTTATAAATATTTTCAAATTAAAGATGTAACTCCCCTCTCCACAATTTTATCTTTATATAACAAGTAATCATTTCTTTTTCGAAATATTAATATTGTAAAACTCAGGTAAATATGTGAAATCGTTTATAGTAGAACTTGTACCAACTATGTTTGATGTACAAATGTATGTTGTATAAGTTTGGAGTTGGTGTTGAAAAGGTTTGAAATGGATTGAAAATGAAAAATAGGTGAACACAGGCAAATCCAGACAAATAGTACCGGTACTGTGTATCGGTAACACGCAGTACCGGTACCGTGTACCAGTACCACGCTGACAAGAGAGTATAGAGTACCGGTATTTTTTCTAATAATCAGAAATTTTAAAACTGTTTTGCCGAACTTTGGGACTATGCATTATTTCCTTCAAATGTTATAAATGGACAATAATAGAGTACCAAGGATGGTATGTGGACCTCGAATGGGTCAATCGATTTAACCCTTCATTAAAAGCGGTTCAGAGGAATAAAATAGTAATTTTAGTGTTTTGAGTGTAAATTTACTTTAGTATAAAGATAAATCATAAAATTAAATATTTTTAGTTTAAAATAACATTAAAAATAAATCTGGAACATCTAAAAACTTTAGGGTAGTCATAGAAATCAAATTGTAGATATTTAGTGACAAAACTGTAATTTTCAGAGAAAAATGTAATTTTTGGTCTTATGAACAGTAAAATTCAGGATTGTGCTGGCTTTAAAACACCATTTGCATTCCATTCTCTTCTATTCTTTCACTCTACCCTCACCCCAAACCACTTAAAACCCTAGGAAAAGATAAAGGGAGAAAGAAAATGGAGGAAATAAGTCTCTAGAACTTGGACTTTGCTTGGAACTTTTGATTCAAGGTAGGGGTTTCTTCCCACTCTTGTTCATTGAGGTTAGGGCTTACATATATGTATTCTTTTCACTCTCTATTATATAAATATGCTATGAAATCCTTGATTCTTGATGTTCTTACAAACCTTACCATGTTTTGAAAGAATGTATGGTTTGATAACTCCAAAAATTCATGTTCTTGATGTAAAAACTTAACTTTGGGGAAAAATATATTTGTTTTCTTCTTGATATCCTCTTGTTCTTGATTTAAAAACTTTAGTGCTTTGTATTGAATAATAAAATGGTATTGTTGATGATCTCTTGCTTATTTTCTTAAATTGTTCTATGGTAATACTACATGTGAAATTTGAGAATTTTGAATTTGTTGGTTATTTAAGAAATTTATTGGGAATTGTATCTCTTGTGGATGTTTAAATGACCATGGGTGGCCGTTGACCGAGTATCGTAGAGTGGATAGATGCGTTTCTTACTCCGTGCGGGTTTGAATTTTTTCTACCACTAGTAGTGGAGTTGGTGCCTTGTGAGGATCAAACCACTATTCGCTCACGGGTACCGAGGACGAAGGTTAGTATACTATTCCTATGTTGGATTCGTCATTGTCAATGCATTGGTATACGTTTTTCCTAAAGTTTGATATCCTTGCAAGGATTGGGTGTGTGTGTGTAGGTCAGGATATTCTCGATGTGTTTATTCACGCGAAGTCATACATTATACCTGAGATACATAAATACATAATATTGTGAAAGATATAAGTTGTGGTTTGATATACATTGTGGGTAATGTTACAAATGGTGGGTTATGGTTCATTGTGGAAATGACTTATTGTTGGAATGATTTATTGCTTGGAAATTGGTTTTACTTCTTTATTTAATTATTGTTATTGCGTAAACTGAAGATCTGTTGAAATGTCCCTGTTTTATTTCAAAAGCTATATATATGATATTTGTGAAATAAGACCGACTGTTTTTATACGTTTTTTAAACCTTATTCGAGTGTGGGAGGATTTTCTACAGAATTTAGTGCTCACTCCCTACAACACAATATTTATTTTCAGATTTAGTTTAAAGGAATAGCTCGGAGTTGACGAGCAGAGAAATTGAGAAGCTCAAGTGGATGGGCATGTGGATCCAGAGGAGGATGTCTAGAATTGTTATTTTTATGTACTAGACTAGGAGTTTAATTTTGAGACAATAGTTTGAGCATATTCTTTTGGGCGTAATTGCCATTGTTTGGCGTATTCTTTTGGATGTAATGGCCAGGGTTTGACATATTCTTTTGGATGATGTTGTATATACTAGGGATGATGAATAAAATTATTTTTATTTATGGATCTTATTAGTTACTCTCGTGATGTGAATGATTTTTAGATAGTAATGTCATCTAATGTGGAGTTTGGGGCATTACAAAAGAGTGGATGGGTAAAACTGAAAATTNGATCTTATTAGTTACTCTCGTGATGTGAATGATTTTTAGATAGTAATGTCATCCAATGTGGAGTTTGGGGCATTACAAAAGAGTGGATGGGTAAAACTAATTTATTTTCAAACGCCAGCTTTGTGTAGTTATCAAACAGTTTAGTTTAATTCAGTAATTAAATTTCAGTGAATACCAAACAGTCAACAAATTCAACATTCAGCTTTCAGACTTCAGTTTTTAGTTTTATCAAANTATTTATTTTGATCAAATATTTGTTAAATATAGACTACAATATAATAATAGTGATTTATGATTTATGTTGTGACATATTTTATAAATATTTTCAAATTAAAGATGTAACTCCCCTCTCCACAATTTTATCTTTATATNACTATTTTTTTCTCATATATATATATATATATATATATATTAGGAACAATGCTATTGAGACCTAATTTACTGANAACAACACCTAACATTAAAATTTTCTCTCATATCTATCTATATTCATATATAAAATAAGACTATTTTTTTCTCATATATATATATATATTAGGAACAATGCTGTTGAGATCTAATTTACTTANCACCTAACATTAAAATTTTCTCTCATATCTATCTATATTCATATATAAAATTAGACTATTTTTTTCTCATATATATATATATATATATATATATTAGGAACAATGCTATTGAGACCTAATTTACTGACATAATTTGCTGACTTAATTCACTATGACCTTTGCATTGACTGTAGGCTCCATCAAATATTGAAATTTGGTGTTGATCCAATGATTCNAACACAGGCAAATCCAGACAAATAGTACCGGTACTGTGTATCGGTAACACGCAGTACCGGTACCGTGTACCAGTACCACGCTGACAAGAGAGTATAGAGTACCGGTATTTTTTCTAATANAGGCTCCATCAAATATTGAAATTTGGTGTTGATCCAATGATTCCTATAAACCACATCATTATGTCAAGAAATTAAGTCAATTTTTTAAGTCCAAATAACATTATTTATATTCTAGTAATAACCCGTGTCTGAAGGCACTAAGGGGGCATTTGGANAAACTGTTTTGCCGAACTTTGGGACTATGCATTATTTCCTTCAAATGTTATAAATGGACAATAATAGAGTACCAAGGATGGTATGTGGACCTCGAATGGGTCAATCGATTTAACCCTTCATTAAAAGCGGTTCAGAGGAATAAAATAGTAATTTTAGTGTTTTGAGTGTAAATTTACTTTAGTATAAAGATAAATCATAAAATTAAATATTTTTAGTTTAAAATAACATTAAAAATAAATCTGGAACATCTAAAAACTTTAGGGTAGTCATAGAAATCAAATTGTAGATATTTAGTGACAAAACTGTAATTTTCAGAGAAAAATGTAATTTTTGGTCTTATGAACAGTAAAATTCAGGATTGTGCTGGCTTTAAAACACCATTTGCATTCCATTCTCTTCTATTCTTTCACTCTACCCTCACCCCAAACCACTTAAAACCCTAGGAAAAGATAAAGGGAGAAAGAAAATGGAGGAAATAAGTCTCTAGAACTTGGACTTTGCTTGGAACTTTTGATTCAAGGTAGGGGTTTCTTCCCACTCTTGTTCATTGAGGTTAGGGCTTACATATATGTATTCTTTTCACTCTCTATTATATAAATATGCTATGAAATCCTTGATTCTTGATGTTCTTACAAACCTTACCATGTTTTGAAAGAATGTATGGTTTGATAACTCCAAAAATTCATGTTCTTGATGTAAAAACCTAACTTTGGGGAAAAATATATTTGTTTTCTTCTTGATATCCTCTTGTTCTTGATTTAAAAACTTTAGTGCTTTGTATTGACTAATAAAATAGTATTGTTGATGATCTCTTGCTTATTTTCTTAAATTGTTCTATGGTAATACTACATGTGAAATTTGAGAATTTTGAATTTGTTGGTTATTTAAGAAATTTATTGGGAATTGTATCTCTTGTGGATGTTTAATTGACCATGGGTGGCCGTTGACCGAGTATCGTAGAGTGGATAGATGCGTTTCTTACTCCGTGCGGGTTTGAATTTTTTCTACCACTAGTAGTGGAGTTGGTGCCTTGTGAGGATCAAACCACTATTCGCTCACGGGTACCGAGGACGAAGGTTAGTATACTATTCCTAGGTTGGATTCGTCATTGTCAATGCATTGGTATACGTTTTTCCTAAAGTTTGATATCCTTGCAAGGATTGGGTGTGTGTGTGTAGGTCAGGATATTCTCGATGTGTTTATTCACGCGAAATCATACATTATACCTGAGATACATAAATACATAATATTGTGAAAGATATAAGTTGTGGTTTGATATACATTGTGGGTAATGTTACAAATGGTGGGTTATGGTTCATTGTGGAAATGACTTATTGTTGGAATGGTTTATTGCTTGGAAATTGGTTTTACTTCTTTATTTAATTATTGTTATTGCGTAAACTGAAGATCTGTTGAAATGTCCCTGTTTTATTTCAAAAGCTATATATATGATATTTGTGAAATAAGACCGACTGTTTTTATACGTTTTTTAAACCTTATTCGAGTGTGGGAGGATTTTCTACAGAATTTAGTGCTCACTCCCTACAACACAATATTTATTTTCAGATTTTAGTTTAAAGGAATAGCTCGGAGTTGACGAGCAGAGAAATTGAGAAGCTCAAGTGGATGGGCATGTGGATCCAGAGGAGGATGTCTAGAATTGTTATTTTTATGTACTAGACTAGGAGTTTCATTTTGAGACAATAGTTTGAGCATATTCTTTTGGGCGTAATTGTCATTGTTTGGCGTATTCTTTTGGATGTAATGGCCAGGGTTTGACATATTCTTTTGGATGATGTTGTATATACTAGGGATGATGAATAAAATTATTTTTATTTATGGATCTTATTAGTTACTCTCGTGATGTGAATGATTTTTAGATAGTAATGTCATCCAATGTGGAGTTTGGGGCATTACAAAAGAGTGGATGGGTAAAACTAATTTATTTTCAAACGCCAGCTTTGTGTAGTTATCAAACAGTTTAGTTTAATTCAGTAATTAAATTTCAGTGAATACCAAACAGTCAACAAATTCAGCATTCAGCTTTCAGACTTCAGTTTTTAGTTTTATCAAACAACACCTAACATTAAAATTTTCTCTCATATCTATCTATATTCATATATAAAATTAGACTATTTTTTTCTCATATATATATATATATATATATATATTAGGAACAATGCTATTGAGACCTAATTTACTGACATAATTTGCTGACTTAATTCACTATGACCTTTGCATTGACTGTAGGCTCCATCAAATATTGAAATTTGGTGTTGATCCAATGATTCCTATAAACCACATCATTATGTCAAGAAATTAAGTCAATTTTTTAAGTCCAAATAACATTATTTATATTCTAGTAATAACCCGTGTCTGAAGGCACTAAGGGGGCATTTGGATAGTGGGTTAAAGGTGGTTATCCACGAGGAGGATGGGATAAAATAAGAGTGGGACCCAGAAATCTCTTGTTTGTGAAGTCATTTTTTAGGCTGGATACAAATCCCGAGTCTAACCTTAATTCGGTTGCTACAGTGCTTTGTAACCCTTATACAAAGGTTAAAATTAACCCCCCCTCTCATGGGTTACAAACTCAGCCTACAAGTTAACAAGAGATCCAGACATATGTACCCCTCATTTCTCGTTGCTTCACTCTCGTCCAGCTTCATTGAGCTCGTCAACAAGGGACTGTTGCACAGAGGCGATGAAGAAGACACGAATCCAAGCATCGCTGAATATTCTTCTATTCGTCTTCNCTTTAGGGTAGTCATAGAAATCAAATTGTAGATATTTAGTGACAAAACTGTAATTTTCAGAGAAAAATGTAATTTTTGGTCTTATGAACAGTAAAATTCAGGATTGTGCTGGCTTTAAAACACCATTTGCATTCCATTCTCTTCTATTCTTTCACTCTACCCTCACCCCAAACCACTTAAAACCCTAGGAAAAGATAAAGGGAGAAAGAAAATGGAGGAAATANTTCAAGGAGGATTTTTTTTTTTAATATTGTTCATTTGTGGAACCCCAAGCCCTAATGCGGCGCCCCAAAATCCAGGGTGCCCTTTTTTTTTTTAACTATNGGCGATGAAGAAGACACGAATCCAAGCATCGCTGAATATTCTTCTATTCGTCTTCAAGGAGGATTTTTTTTTTTAATATTGTTCATTTGTGGAACCCCAAGCCCTAATGTGGCGCCCCAAAATCCAGGGTGCCCTTTTTTTTTTAACTATTGATAATCCATCAACCTACGAAATACCCGTGATTGTCGCATGATCCGACACCACATCAATAGTCTTCCAATTGCCGGGATTACAACTCATACGTGAAACCCGTGTACTTTTTATCATTTAATATAACCGTGGACCAATGTACACCATTTCATTTTCCATTACAGTCCATTTGTATTATAGGGACTAAAGAATACCTAGTCCAAAGGCCTGGGAAAAAGATTTTTTTAAAAAAAATTCAAAGTTTGGGAAAGCGTACTGNTACAACTCATACGTGAAACCCGTGTACTTTTTATCATTTAATATAACCGTGGACCAATGTACACCATTTCATTTTCTATTACAGTCCATTTGTATTATAGGGACTAAAGAATACCTAGTCCAAAGGCTTGGGAAAAGGATTTTTTTTTTAAAAATTCAAAGTTTGGGAAAGCGTACTGGTACGATTTTCTTTCTGGACCAGACTATACCAGTACGCAGTACCGGTACGCTCTGTTCTTTGGACCCAACTGCACCGATACATAGTACCGATACACTCTCCCGATTTAGCCCATTTTTTCATTTCAAATCCAATCCAAACCTCTCCAAATTCATCTCAAACATGTATAAAGATATTTTCTACATTACACATGATTCATACAAGTCTATTACAACCCATTCCATACATTTACATGTCAATTGGAATTAAACCTAAGTTTTTATGCAAAACTCATTTTCAAAAGCCACAAACCGGCTTTTCTTCAACGTTGAGGTCACGAATGCGAGTCTTCCACCGGTGCAAACCCTACACCTGAAATGTATTCCCGTATAGGGTGAGCCAACACCCAGTAGAGTATTTCCTACAAAGGCNGGAATTAAACCTAAGTTTTTATGCAAAACTCATTTTCAAAAGCCACAAACCGGCTTTTCTTCAACGTTGAGGTCACGAATGCGAGTCTTCCATCGGTGCAAACCCTACACCTGAAATGTATTCCCGTATAGGGTGAGCCAACACCCAGTAGAGTATTTCCTACAAAGCCTACTCCCCACCTAAGTGCATATAAAATGTTCGCATGCAACAATCATAATCATATAACCATTCCAATCAAGAATGTATGCATTCCATGTTGGAACCTACATACCAGGCCATGAAATGAGATGAAACTCATTTATGCACATCACCCTGAACCCTCATCAGCTCCCATCACACAATGCAATACACGTGTAAAACCTTTATCATTGATGAAATGCATCCAATGATCATTTTGANATGCATTCCATGTTGGAACCTACATACCAGGCCATGAAATGAGATGAAACTCATTTATGCACATCACCCTGAACCCTCACCAGCTCCCATCACACAATGCAATACACGTGTAAAACTTTTATCATTGATGAAATGCATCCAATGATCATTTTAAAATAAAAATCATACTTTCATAAAACTCATTCATTGTTGGATGTTTCTCATCACATGAATCATTTATATAAACCAAAACTATGTGTCTTTTTTTGGGCAACAGATTTTGGTATCACAACCACCGGTTCCGTACACCATCATACTTTTCTGAAATTTCACCTCAGGAGAGTGTGTGAACCAAGTAGTCGGGTCNTCTCATCACATGAATCATTTATATAAACCAAAACTATGTGTCTTTTTTTGGGCAACGGATTTTGGTATCACAACCACCGGTTCCGTACACCATCATACTTTTCTGAAATTTCACCTCAGGGGAGTGTGTGAACCAAGTAGTCGGGCCTTTCACCTAAGAACGTGTCTAGCCCTTCTTATTATACCCGACACAAATTTTTCATGCATGTAATGGTGCGACTCAGTAGGATGTTCAACCCCACTTTCCCGAGCCCACCATCAACCACCATATATGGTGTTTGATTAAACCATGCACCCACACACCCACATTCATGCTTATGGATGTGTTTATTCCGTGCATATGCAATGTAGTGCACCATTGCAATATTCATGTCATGCTCTATATGTAATGAGTACCAATTGAGCAATTTAACCACATATCTCTACATATGTCATGACAATCCATATCAATTGCATATAAATCTCATACATCATCACAATGTCAATACATCAATGAGTACATATTAACATTTTTTTTCAACACAATTTCTAATCATGTTATACATCATTATGTCATAACAACTTGATTCATACATAGGCATTTGGCAATACCTTAAGACAACAATCATGTAATCACATAATTTGTCCACATAAAGACAAGTTACAAGAAAATTTTCCCAAGTAACTTTCCTAAACCAAATTCATTCTAGAAATTGGTCTAGATCATTTATATACTCAATTCATCACTCCCATGACTATAGGCAAGTCATAAATCATTTTATACCCCTAACCATTTCATAAGGATACTCTAGGTCAGAAATAAACCGGAGTAGGAAGGAACCCTACCTTTTGGGGCATAATAGAAGTGGTAAAACTTCAAGAACACCAACCAAAACTTCAAAAATTTGATTTTTCTAAATTCTCCCATTTGAATTTTCGATGAAGTCCTTCGTTCTTGGTACGTACCCGTAGCCCTCGTCGCGTAAACCAACTTTAGTTCTTGGTTCGAATGATTCTGATCGACGGAACTCCTTGGATCTCAAAAGAAAGGTAGAAAAATGGATTTTTCTCTTTGTTCTCTCTTTCAACGTGTGGTGTGTTGAACAAGGGTGAGAAAAATATTTGACTTTTCAGATATTTCGTCCTATTTATACGTTTTAATTGTGCAGTCCACATTGCCCGCACGTTTATCACTTCTGGGTCTGTTTTTAACCCAAGATGACTTAATTAAATTCTGGTTTTAGTTCAAATTAATTTGATTTGAAATTTTATTCAATTATAAATAAAAGCTATAATTTTCATTTTTTGGGGACGTTTAAAAATTCATTCATTACCCAATTATCTCGTAAAATGTGTAAAATTTGACTATCTCGAAATTCGACGAAAATTGACATGACAACTCAATTTCGCGTTGCGAATCTAACGGTGAAGTCCGTTGCTCCATTTGAGCTCTATAAAAAAAATATGCATTGTAAACCAGCATAATAGTGACAAATTACCATTTTGCCATTTTTCTAAAAAAGTTTAAATTTACCTGGGTTTACACCTAACCCATCTGATATTGTTCATTTGTTGAACCCCAAGACCTAAACCATTGCTGAAAATGGTGTTGCTGGTATGAGTGAGAAGGCCAAAGGGTTTTTGGTGAACAATAACGAAGAGTTGAATTTGTCGAGTGATGAGAGAGAAACTGGATTTATTGATGTAAAAGAGGAAAATTATGAAGGGTTTTAGGGGTTGAGGGAATCGGCTCGAAAGAGAAGGCGTGGAAAAAATTAGAAAAAAAAAGTGGATGTGGAGGATAATGGTTGTACTATGGGAAGTGAGGAAGCGGATGGAAAAAGAGGGAAATTTGGTTCAGAAAAGTAAAAAAGAATTTCTCATAAAAAAATAAAGGAGATTTCAATTGTTTAGATCTAATATACATGTTCTACACTTATATCAATTATTCACTTTGCTATTAAAAAAAATATTAATATTTTAGTGTATATATATTGTAATGTATATATGAAAAATAATTAATTTAGCTACAATAAGTCACCAATCCAAACATAGGATATGATTAGATTGAATTGGATAGAGTCATATGTATAATGGTAAACTACTACAAAATATTTGGTATCATTTATGGGGCCCACACAAGCACATATTTGTTTTCCAAACAAAGGTTTGGATTGGATGATATCCCTAACCTTGGATTGTACTTAGATGAGTGGGTTTGGATTGAATGAGTTAGAATATAAAAAAAGTTATTCTACCCTATCCAATCCAACTACCAAAACACACCCTAAGCAACTCAAAAAACTTCGACTACCAATCATACAGTACAAATATTTTCTAACAATACTTTATTTTTTATTATTTTCTTTAGTTACACAATTCAAAATCAATTTGAAAACACTATTTTCTAAAAAAATTTAACAAAACTTCCTCTAAAAACATGATCTTTGAAAAATATAAATATGTCCACCATTTATATATTTAATCATTATACCTAAAAATATCTTTTTTTTTTGTATAGGAGTGATATTGGCGAGTGAGGTAATGGGTGTATATAGAGAGAGAGTGAGTATGAGATAGATCGAGAGAGTGTGTGTGTTTAAAATGTGTGAGAGATATAAAAGGAATGAAAATCCAATTAGGATCATATATATATATATATATATATATATATATATATATATGTTAATGAACCTATAATTTGTTTGAGATAATCCTTGTTATTAGAGTTTTAATAGGTATTAGATGTATTTTGTTATTATTAAATATACATAGCCATCCAAGACAAAATTATATAAGAGATGAGACAGTGTGTGTTTAAAACGTATGAAATAGAGAGAGTTAGATAAGAGATAAGAGTTTTAGAAAATTTTTGCATAAGGACCGTCGGATCAATAATCATTAAGCGATCTGAACCGCAAAAAACTCAAAACAAACTTTGCTAACTACTTTATTTTATATATATATAACATAAACATTGAGTATTAATATTTGAAAAAATAATAGTAATAACATTGATTATTAATAACATTGAGTATTAATAACAAAAAAATAATAACATTGAGTATTAATATTTGAAAAAATAACAGTAATAACATATTCAACAAAAATAGTAATAGAAACAGTAACTTGTTGGTAAAAAAAAATTAACATACAATATTCAAAAAATAAAAAAATAGTAACATTTAAAATCGAAAACAATTACATTTAAAAATAATAATAACATTCAATAAAAAACAAAAAATATTTAAAAAAAATAAAAATAGTAATATTAACAAAAAATAGTAACATTTAAACCAAAAACAAATAATGTACTTTGACGAATCCATAAGAGTTCATCAATAGTAAACATTGCTATCATAATTTAGTTATATTTTATTCATCTATTTTTTTTACTCTTTTTTTTAAAGAAGAAAATAAGAATTTCGATTCTTACTAGTCTAATCTATCCATTCCCAAATCTTAAATCAACTAACGATCAAGCTATGTTAAAGACAACACCCAAATAATAAAAATGGGTGGAAACCCTCAAATAGTGTTCTAAAATCAATTTGTTTTGATATTGGAAAAAAATAACAAATGACAATATCAAAAAGTAGTCCCAAAATCATACCCAAAGTACAAGTAGAGCTTTCAACACCTCAAGCAAAGGTTGTCGCTGCCTTCTTCCTCGGAGCTGCTTGAGTACCCTCTCTAACATTGCTCTGGTGGTTATCAGAGTATTAGTTGTTATTTGAATTTGAATTCAAATTTATGTAAAAAAAATTGTCATATCTTTATTGATAGTGAATTAAGAGATAACAATTTACAAGTTAAGAAACTAATTTAAAGTTACTTTCAAAGAACGGTATTTTGGAGTTTTAAAAAAATAATGGAATTAATTACTTATTAGTAAGATTAAAAAATGACTTATCCCCAAATAAATTTTCTTGACGCATTAAACTCATTTTAAGTCCCTTAAGGAGGACTCATCCTCAATTTTCACTATTTATATTTATGACTATCTATCTATACTACTATAAAATGTCGACAAAAATAAAACTTTTTGATTAACCATACTAAATTTAATAAAATAATATATTAACTTGATCAATCTTTCTTAAATCCTCTCCAATTAATTACATAATATCCGCACAACCTTTCATCTTCTTAAAAGAATTATGTACATTATTTTTTTAATAATCCAAAATAAATTTCTCAAAAACTGGTACACGAAGAGTTAGACCATACACACTCTAGGAATGAATATTGTAAACCCTCACATGTTTATATTAATATAGTAATGTACTTGTTTAGTGATTCTTATATATGTAATAACATAAGAATAAACCATATATATTGAAACCGTAAGAATAAATACTAGGGAGGCAAATTGATTGTAAAATTTAATTTTTTTTAGGTGTTTAAGGTTGATAAGGGTAAAAAATTAAAAATATTAATTTTTTTTTTGGTCAAAATAATATTATTCTTGAACCTGGGAGGTCCGAAAAACTTGAGATAGTCATTTAGCACATATAGCGGTTCAAAGGAATAAAATAGTAATTTTAGTATTTTGAGTATAAATTTATTTTAGTTTTGAAATAAATCATAAAAATAAATATTTTTAGGTTAAAATAACATTAAAAATAAATCCAGAACGTCGAAAAATCTTAGAGTAGTCATATGGATTACATTGGAGATTCTTAGTGGTAAAATCGTAATTTTGGAGAAAATAAAATCAGTCTGTAAACAGTAAAATCGGGATTTGACTATCCTTATAACACCATTTCATCCCATTTTTCCTCATTTCTTGCACTCCGCTCTCACCCTACACCTCTTGAAACCTTAGAGGAAGATTAAGGGAGGAAGAAAAGGAAAGAAGGAGTTCACTAGAGCTTGGGTTTTTACTTGGAATTTTGAATCAAGGTAGGGGTTTTCTTTCATCCTTGTTCATTGAGGTTAAGGTACTGATATATGTATATTTTGCCTCTAAATGTTATATATATGATATGAAATCATCCTCTCTTAGTCTTTTTTTTGCAAAGATTACATGTTTTGAACAAAGTTAGGGTTGAATACCCAATAAATCTATTTTCTTGCTTTAAAACCCTAGTTTTTGGAGAGTGATGGATTTTCTTCTTATATTCTTCCTTTATTATTGATTTTGACACTATAGTGCTTTGTGTTGAGTAATAAAATGATGTTGTTGTGATCTCTTGTATTTTTCTTAATTGGTTGTTGAAATTGTCA
The DNA here is from genome assembly GCA_963454935.2 of Ilex paraguariensis. Taxonomy (NCBI): domain Eukaryota; kingdom Viridiplantae; phylum Streptophyta; class Magnoliopsida; order Aquifoliales; family Aquifoliaceae; genus Ilex; species Ilex paraguariensis. The sequence goes on from CAUOFW020005058.1 coordinate 1,257,450, forward strand.
TATGATAAATTTGGGAATTTTTAAGATATGCTTTTATATTGAGAAATTGAGTTTGATATTGTATCTCTTATGAGTGTGGGATGACCATGGGTGACCTTTGACGAGATATCGTAGAGTGGGTAGATGTTCTTCATACTCCGTGTGAGTTTGAACTTTTTCTACCACTTGTAGTGGGGTTAGTGCTTTGGTAAGACTAAATCGCTATTGCTCATGGGTATCAAGGCGGAGGGTTAGTATACTAATGCCTGGGTTGGATACGTCATTGTCATTGGTATGGTATACGCCCTTCCTAAAGGTTGAATATCTTTGAGAAGATTTGGGTGTGTGTGTGTGAGCTAGATGTTACTCAATGCGTTGATTCATGTGGATGCTTTACATCATGGTTGAGATACATGTATATATTGTTATGAAATGTTCAAGTTATGAGTTATTGTTTATCCTACCAGAAATAGTTTCTACAAGAATCTTGGGAAGTATAAGATTCTGCGAGAACTTATGAGAAACAATTTATGGTGAAATGAATTATTAATTGTATATTGAGTTCTTTTATTCATTAAATTATTGTTGTTACTTAAACTTGAGATCTGTTTCAAATGTCCCTGTTTTCTTCAAAAGTTATATATATTATTTGTAAAATGAGATCGACCATTTTATATGCTTTTCTAAACCTTGTTCGGGTTTGAAAGAATTTTTCTACAAAGTTTCGTGCTCACCCCCTACTTAACAACCTTTTCAGATTATCCTCTCGAGGAAGAGCTGGGAGTCAAGGAGCCCGAACACTAAGAGACTCTGATAGACGGGAGCGTAAATCCTGAGGTGGACGCTTAGAGCGACACTTTCTTTTGTTCTGGACTAGGATATTTATTTTGAACATTGTGAAGTCTAGTTTTTCTTTTGTTATTTTGTTGCGCTATGATAGTTAAATTTTTGGGATGTAAATGTCATGGTTGGGCATATTCTTTTGGATAATGTTGTAAATTTTATGGATGAAAAATGAAGTCTTATTTATTTATGGATCATATTAGTGCTCTCATGATGTAAATGATTTTAGATAGTAATGTGGTCAATATTTATTCATAAATGGACCTGGTGTGGTCAATGTAGTATAATTACACAGGTCGTGTTTTGGGTAGAGCTCCCCGTACAAAGAAGACTCTGCCCGAATTTTGTTAAATTAAGGACCCCCGATTTTTGGAGCGTTACAAGTTTATTGTGAGATCCTGGTGTCCCACATCGGTTAAGGAGGGAAAAGTTGTTGGGCTTATTAGTAAGCCCCTCGCCTTACATGGCATAAGACCTTTTCCTAGGGGTACTGGAAGGAACAAAGCCGTGAAGGCCAGTGGACCCAAAGTGGACAATATTATGTCATGTGCCTTACATGACATAAGACCTTTTTCCAGGATTATTGGGAGGAACAAAGTCGTGAGGGTCAGTGGGCCCAAAGTGGACAATATTATGCCATGTGGAGGGTGGGGTGTTACAAGTGGTATCAGAGCCGACCCTCGCCTGGATTGAGTGTGGGCCCGCCGTGCTCTCATGCATGTGGGCGGGCAGGTAATTGGCGAGCTGCTGCATGGAGTAGTGCAGCCCTTAGGGGGGGCGATTGTGAGATCCTGGTGTCGCACATCTGTTAGGGAGGAAAAAGTTATTGGACTTATTAGTAAGCCCCTCGCCTTACATGACATAAGGCTTTTTCCCAAGGGTACTGGGAGGAACAATGCCGACCAGTGGATCCAAAGCGGACAATATTATGCCATGTGGAGGGTGGGGTGTTACAAATATTAAAATAAAGTGAATATATGAATTACTATTTAGAAGTTGAATCACCAAATATTATAGTGCGATGAATGCAAGAGTTATCTAAAAGTCAAATACTGTAATGACTTTTGATATTCAATAGTTTGGTTTCTTACGGGTAATTTATTTATATCTCTTCAAAAAAGTGATATATTCGGTAATCATATTTTAATTTAATTATCTAAACAAGTATTCTAATTTAATTATAACTCCAAATTATTCACGTACAACGTACGTGTGCAATAGTTAGTATAATAAAATAGGATAAAAAAAATCCTAAACTAAGTTTTGGTCTCACTTCACCCCCTATACTTTTATGTGTTACCCTTTAGTCCCTCTAACTTGTAAACAAACTGCAAATATTAAAAGAGATAACAATTTATACAAAAAGGCTAAACTACACCCTAATTGTAACCTAATTTTCTTTATGATGCCATCATTATAGAACCCTTATTTTTAAAAAATAAAACCTGCAACTAGCACACTTCTACCGCCATAGTCGCACCTTATCATCGCAACCCACCTCTAACTCTATTATCACTACACCCCACAAATTCCTCTGCAAGCTATGGAGAAGGCCAAAAGGGAGAGAGCGAGAGAGAGAGAGAAATAGGTTGAAGAAAGAGAAGAGACATAATTTTGGGTTTTTGATTTAGAGGCTTACAATACATAAACTCAATCTGGTCAGACTAATTTTTCCATGAGATTTTCAATGGTGTGATTAGATTTAAGTTTCATGTTGTGTGTGTGCTCGAATTTGTGTTTGAAGCTTAAAGTGATTATGGATTTTCAAATGGGTTATATAGCAAACAACCATTTCTTCCTCAATTGAGGCTTGGGTTATGTTATGCAGTTGTAGTACAATGTATTGGAGTACTTGGAGGCTATGGCCAAGGTATGTGTGTGTGGGATGAAGAAACCCACTAGGGTTTGAAAACTAGGAAATCAAAACTTTAGAAAAACTTGTTAAAACTTTAAAATGGGGTTGGGTCTAGCTAATTTGTGGTCAAGGATTTCCAAAATGACCTTAAATTTGAGAAAAACAAGTCGTTTGATGGGTAAAAAATAAATTTTGTAGGTCTGGTCAACTCTGTTAAAACATTTTTTGGGCCTACTTTGACCGTAGATTCGAAGAGTTTAAGGTTGATTCGAATGAGGAGGCGTATGGGGTTCAAAACTAGGACGTACTGAAAGTTGAATAGTGTTGGAGTGAGGGGTTTCATGTACTATAGATGAGGAAAGAGGAAAAAGAAAAAGGGTGGGGGAGTTGCAGCAGGGGTAGGTTAGGTGAGAGAGAGGAAGATGAAGGGTAAAATTAGTAATTTAATTTTTAATTTAGAAAAAAAATATTTATTTTATAACATGCGCTTAATTAGTGCGTGCAATTGCCATGTTACAATAAATCGATTTTGTTAGATTTACAATTTGTTCACAAGTTGGAGGGGGATAAGTGCAACCAACAATTTTTCTTTAATTTTTCGCAAATCTTTAGAGACCTCTCTAAAGACTCAAGAAAAAAATTTGGAAAAAGGTTAAGTGTGTGGCAAAGAAGATCACCCTCCGGGTCGCTCTCAGGCCCCTCAGGCCGCATCTCTTAGAGCTAGAAAAAAACTAGTATTGGTCCCCAATAAAGTTAAAGGTTTCAATGCAACTTGCACAAAATTAATATGGAGATATTGATATTTCTGCTTGTGTTAAGTAATTTCTCGTTAACCAAACAATTATAAAGTTTTTATTGAATTTTTCAAATGAAATTGTTTGTTCAATTATTTTTATTGATAAACTTGATTTAAAATCAAAGAATCTAATATTATAAACCTAATTTGGTTTAATATTAGGAAGATGCTAATTTTGTAACATATTTTGAAAATTATAAAATTCAATTTTTGGAGCGTATTTAACAAATTAATCTTTATTGGATACTTTTTGAAATAGTGCTAATGTTTATGTCTTCCTATTTTCTACAACGTTATAATAATAATATTTGCTATAGTGACCCACAGTTACATGTGCTACAGTAATTTATTATTTAGTGTCTTCTACCTTATCCTCCCTTGTTGAGTAAAAGTCAAATTTTTTACGCAACTTGGGTGAAGAACCATAAGAGTTAATAAAAAAATATAAATAAATCATTCTATCACAGAATCACTGATATAAACTAGTAGGACATACCATAAATAACACTTATAACTTATAGATATACATATACATCAACAACAAATGTACGTTGCCATAATGATTAGCCATTCAAAGTAGTGGTTTATTATATTTAATTAATGTCTAATTACATAATATTTGACTTTATATATGATTAACTATTGGGTTTTTCAGTTTAACTCTTATTTTTAGGGTTTGATCTATTTAACAGTAAAACACTTGAATTGGTGTGATGTTTATCATACATAGTAAATTGGTTGATGAGGAAGAGTAAAGCGGACCTAGAAGGGAAAAGTTGTAATGTGGAGCATGAGTTGTGATTTGAAATAAATTGGATATCCATAGGGAATCCTTGACCATTCCTAGAATGTTGGAGAATAAATCCCAAAAAGACCTGGAAACATAGGATCGTTCAGACGCTATCACTACTAGGGGTGTTTACCCTACCCTTGGGTAGAAATTACGATATTCCATTTTTTTACCTGATACTTTGCGAATTTTTTTTTCTTGACCGACCCTACATGATCAAGTATACTATTTCCAGTCGAATTTCGTCCAAAACAATCGAGTAGGAAGTCGGGTAGAAAATCGGATGAACACATATTTTTTAGTTATTAATTTTTAGATCATTTTAACAATTCAATTAAATAACCTGCACTAATTAATCAACACAATAAATCAATAGCACTAAATAAAATACAATAAATTCGATAATACATAAACAGTTATAATAAAACAAAACAAGAAATAGGAGGCGGTGTTGGGTTTTAGGGTTTTTGCACACATTAACATACATATATATATATATTATATATATATATATTCCGCATTCCTATGCAATTTTTGTGGAATACCAAAAATTCTTTCGTTGGCCTACCTGATTTTTTGTGGTAGCCAATCAGTAGGGTTGGGTGGGGTCCGAATATGCGGGTAATCAGAAATTTGAACACCCTAACCATTATTGTTCAGACGCAAAGATTAGCAATGATTGTTTGACTAATTTGAGGAAGTGAAAGTTAGAATTCGAAGACGGAGATCACCGTTTGGACGTATCCAATACTGTCTAGATGTGAGTTTTGAAGAAGCAATTCCAGTGACTTTTATTGTTAGGATACCTCTGGGATCGTCTAGATGCCAATTTGATCATACATAATGCTACTGTCCATATCCGACCAGAACCGTCCGCATGCACGTAATAACATTAAAAATTCTAGAGGGGTAGCACTATCCAAACACTAGTGTTGTTGTCTGAATGCACTTCCTTTGGTTGTTGTGAGACCTAACATTGCCAAACTTTTAGATTTATTTTAAGACTCTTACCTTGATCTATACCTTGGACTATAGTATAAATATATGCTCTCACCTGTTGAGAGAGCGTCCTGAATCACAACTCTTTATATTGTTTTTGCATTACACTTTAGTTGGTAGATCAGTTTATCAAGGTTCCAAGGGGGATAGTTGAGGATGCCTTTGTCCAATTGGACAAATTTTATTTTTCGGTAGACTTCATTGTTCTGGACACTCAACCGATTTTACATTTAGGGATTCAAATTTCTGTTATTCTTGGTTGACCCTTCCTTGCTACTTTGAATGCCTTAAACATGGCATTACTCGGGGATTCTTTGGAGATTTGCATGCCTGAGTCTATGATTTTTGATTTAGATTTTTTCCCAAAAGAGGATTGCTTGAGTCTAGCAAGGGAGCTAGAAGCTATCCCAATTCATTTTGTCGGGCCATGGGTGCCTAAGTTTGAGGAGTTAGCTCCTAGTGGCAATAAGTCACTTTTATCTAGTGTCAAACCACCAAAACCTGAACTGAAACCATTCTCATCTAATTTATAGTATGTTTTCCTTGGGAAGGATGAATATTACCCAATAGTGATTTCATCTAAGCTTACAAATTCACAGGTGTCTGCACTTTTAGAGGTTCGTACACGTCTTAGGAGTGTTGTAGGTTGGACCATCGTTGATTTGAATGGTATTAGCATTTTAATTTGCAATCATGTCATATACCTAGAGGAGGATTCAAAGCATTCTAGTTAAATGTAGGGAAGGTTAAACCCCCACATGAAGGACGTTGTACTGGCTGAAGTTCTTAAAATGTTGGATGTGGGAATCATCTTCCCCATCTTTGATAGTAAATGGGTCAACCCAACCCAATTAATGCCTAAGAAGTCTAGGGTTATGGTAGTAAAAAGTGAGCATAATGAATTGGTGCCTATTTGAGTTTTCACGGGATGACGCATGTGCATAGACTACCATAAACTCATCTTGTTAACTATGAAAGACCACTTCCCTCTCCCATTCCTTGACCAAGTCTTAGAGAGGATTACTGGTCATGCATTTTATTATTTCCTAGATGGCTATTCGGCGTACAACCAGATTGATATAACACTCAATGACCAGGAGAAAATGACATTCACATACCCTTTTGGTACATTTGCTTGTAAAAGAATGTCATTTGGTTTATGTAAAATTCTTGCTGCTTTTTAGTGATATATGCTTAGTTTATTCAATGACATGATAGAGAGGTGCTTAGAGGTATTCATGTATGATTTTTATGTTTATGAAGATTCTTTTGAATTGTGCTTGAATAACCTTGAAAGAATTTTAGTTAGATGTGAAGAGACCAATCTAGTGCTTAATTGGAATAAAGTGTCACTTTATGGTGACACTAGGCATGTTTTTTGGTCATATTATATCAGATGAGAGAATAAAAATAGACAAAACAAAGATAGATCTAATAGACAATTTACTTGTTCCTAAATTTGTTAAAGATATCAGATCATTTCTAGGACATGCCGGCTTTTATAAGAGATTCATTAGAGATTTTAGTGTCATATCTAAACCCATGTGTCATTACCTAAGTTAGGATGTACCTTTTGAGTAGGATGAGGCATGCCAGAAAGCTTTTGAAAAGCTTAAAGGTATGATGATTTCTACTCTTATTATGCAGCCTTCTGACTAGTCCCTACCCTTTTAAATTGATGTGTCGTGCTATTGATTACACGATAAGCGAAGTGTTAATCCAAAGAAAGAACAAAAATCCTTATGTGATCTATTATATTAGCAAAACTCTTAATGATGCTCAAATAAATCATTCTACCACTCAAAAAGAGTTACTTATTGTTGTCTTTACTTTGGATAAATTTTGTTCATAGTTGGTTGGTTCCTCAGTTACAGTTTTATCTAACCATGCAACTTCGAAGTATTTTCTTACCAAAAAGGATACCAAACCATGATTATTGAGATGAATACTCATACTTCAGGAAATTAACACGACCATAAAGGATAAGAAGTGAGTTGAGAATGTGATGAAGAATCATCTTTCAAGGCTAACCAATTAATTTCATGAGGATAAACTACCAATCAATGAAAGCTTTCCTGATGAACAGTTGTTTGCGGCCTCAAAGCCACCGTGGTATGCTGATATTACTAATTACCTAACCATTGGTAAGCTTCCTTTATTCTTTAGTTCTTTAGATAAGAATTTTTTTTTGATTGAAGTACATAATTCCTTTTGGGATGATCCCTATCTATTTAAATATTGTAAGGATTAGATCATTAAAAGGTGCATACCATATAATGAAAGGCCGAGTGTATTACTTTTTGTCATAATGAAGCTTGTGAAGGTTATTTTTCTTCTTAGAAAACCGCCACAAATATTTTGCAGTGTGAATTTTATTGGCCCACATATGTTCAAGATATCCATGTTTTTTTTATCATGTGATAGATGCCAACGATTGGGGGTATTTCAAGAAGAAATATAATACCCTTAAACCCAATTCTTGTAATAGAAATATTTAATTGTTGGACATAGATTTTATGGGACCATTCTCTCAATTGTTTGGCTATTTGTATATCTTAGCTACCATTGATTATGTCTCTTAATGGGTTGAGGCTATTCTCTACCGTAATAATGATCATCACATTCTGGTGAAGTTTTTTTCTAAAAAATATCTTATCACTGTTTGGAATACCTCAAGCTATTATTAGTGATGGTAGATCTTACTTTTGCAACTAATATTTTAAAAATTTTATGAGAAAATATTCTATAAATCATAAGGTTGTAGCTCCCTACCATCCATAGACAAGTGGTCAAGCTGAATTACCCAATAAGAAGATTAAGTAGATTTTAGAAAAAATAGTTAACCCTGATCGCAAAGATTGGTCTTTAAGACTGACTGATGCATTATGGGCTTACTGTATAACTTTTAAGACAATTCTAGGCATGTCTTCTTATAGGTTGGTTTATGGGAAACCACGACACTTGTCTGTTGAGCTAGAACATAGAGCATATTGGGCAATTAAGACAACAAACTTTAATATGGACAAAGTAGGGATATCTAGAAGGCTTCAAATCAATGAACTAGAAGAACTTAGGAATGAAACTTATGAAAATGCTAAAATTTTCAAAGCAAAAATGAAAATTTTTCATGATAAGAATATTCTGAGAAAGACCTTTTGAAACCTCTCAAAAGGTCCTATTTTATAATTGTCGATTTCACCTGTTTCCTGGTAAGTTAAGGTTTATGTGGTCAAATCCATTTGTTGTTAGACATGTATTTCCTCATATGGTAATTGACATTGAAAATGCTAAGAATTGCAATATGTTTAAAGTCAATGGTCAACGACTTAAGTCGTTCTTAGAAGAAGGTTTTGTGGTTGAGGTGGAGTCCATCAAATTAGTGGATCCACAATATTCTGGTTGAGATGAATGTTAATTTGTATTATACAGTAAGCTAGTAAATCTTTTTTTCTTCTTTTTTTTTTTTTTTTGTGTTGTAAGTTTTTTTTTAGGACTTGTAAAGATGTTTCGATAACAGGTACCCCTATTCCCTTAATCTTAATTTATTTTTATGAGTTTTATTGTTTTATTTTACATTGAAGACAATGTATAATTTAGGTTAGGGGATGGGATAATTGCTTATTTCAATTTCTTTGCTTATTTTTATTTCAACTTCTTTGCTTATTCGTCTGCTTATTTGTCTTTTTGTTCTTTTTTTTTTTTTTTGCATTTAGGTCTAGGAAATTGCATAATAGTTTACATTAGATACTTAAGGCACAACAAGTATTTNTAGGTACCCCTATTCCCTTAATCTTAATTTATTTTTATGAGTTTTATTGTTTTAATTTACATTGAAGACAATGTATAATTTAGGTTAGGGGATGGGATAATTGCTTATTTCAATTTCTTTGCTTATTTTTATTTCAACTTCTTTGCTTATTCGTCTGCTTATTTGTCTTTTTGTTCTTTTTTTTTTTTTTTGCATTTAGGTCTAGGAAATTGCATAATAGTTTACATTAGATACTTAAGGCACAACAAGTATTTTTGAAAAAAAAAATTGTTTTAATGATTTTTGAGATGCCAAGGGTTGTTTATGGTTGAATTGAAAGAGTTGATATATATTTTTTTTTTGCAAATTTAAGAAAAAAATCATGAGTTTCAGAAATCCAAAGCCGTCTAGATGCCATCACTATCGTTTGGACTTGAATTTCAAAACATGATTTCCAGTAGCTTTTTGTTGTCTGAACATATGGGAGACCATTCAGACACAAGTTCAACTCTTCCAATTCCAGAGGCCTTGGACTGTCCAATCTCAAGCATTACTATCCAGGCGTGCTTCTTGATTTGAACTAACCGGCTTAAGTGAAGAGATGTAACCCTTAGAAATCCATAAATTCATTAAAGATGCATTTGGGCGCTTCTCCACTATTCGAATGCGCCTGGTGTTTTATAAAAGGACATAGGTCATCTTGTTCAGTGTTTTGTAACTCCAAACCCTTAAAAATTGAAACCATCTTCTTCTATTTTCTTATTTCTATACCAAATCACCCCTAAACTTTTCCAAATTCACCTTACATTTCACCAAACACCCACTACACTCCAGATCCACTCTCTAAAGCATATATTTAGGCTAGTTTTTAAATTTCCAAACCCTTTTCTCAAGAACTTTCAAAACCCACTACTCTCTGCAATGCCACCCAAAAGGACCTATACATATAGCGAAGAATCCAATTCTTAGGATGCCCAATGTGGCCAAGTTGTTTAGGTTGGCCCAAGTATGCAAGAACCAAGGCTACCCCAATAGACACAACCCATGCAATCCTAACCATTGACCACACCGGGTCCCAGCAATCAATATTCAATCAATATAGTATTGACTGCCAACATCCACAACATTCATTCATTCACAAAAGAATAATATCCTTAAGAGTCCCATTACACGCTTTTGACAAAATATAAGTTTTGTACTTAAAATGTACAAGGTCAAATATAAACATATACAAGAGACTACAAAATATAGCTCAAGAGCTCCAAGCCGGTTCTGTTATCAATATGGGTCTAAGTGAGAGCCGTTCGAGGAAGTCTGTCCAACACCTGAAATATGTTCCCATAAAAGGTGAGCCACGCTTAATAGGGTATCTCCTATGGAGATCACCTCTAAACCCAAATGCATAAGAAATGTCACGCATCCATTCATGTCAAGCAACCATTCATATATATATATATATATATTTTTCATAAACGAATGGTATCATTCCATGTCATGCTATGAGATGAGAACTCAAGCATGCAATGAAATACCGAGCCCTACTGGTTCCCATAATACATACTATGTCATATGTATGCATTCGAGCATTTCAAAACCTGACCATTGATGTTAGACATCCAATGACTAATTTATAAAAATCTGTCATTCTTGGGTAGGTAATTTATGGCCATCATACCGACGGGCTACCAAATCGACAAGGCATTCGAGGGTATCCCACCTCCAGCTCTGAGTACAAAGACACACTTTTCTGGAATTTCACTTATGGGAAAGTGTGTGAATCAAGTAACCAGGCCTTACACCCGAGGGAGAATCTACCATTTTTTGCTATACCCGACACATTTTTCAATGCAAATTTGTACGATTCAACTGGACCTAGGTCCAACTTTTTCTAGCCCACGAATCAATGCACCAACGATGGTGTTTGATTAAAAATATGCATACACACTCACACTCATGTTGTATGCCCACGAATGCAATGCTAACCATGCATCTACAAATGTAATGTAAATTGCTATTCATATCATCATGCTCATCATATCATAAAGCATATAACAAACATGTCTCTGTTCTACAAACATTTCTGAGCATGTCGCATATGATTTGAATCCAAATAACATACTTGAACTCTAAGCATTTTTTTCAAACACTTAGTAGGCATAAAATGAAAATACATGGCATACCCAAACTAACCATTTCATCAAATCCAAACATCTTACTACCGGTAGGTCGTGCCTCTCCTACCGGTAGGTTCACATTTTCATAACCAAATCTAAACCAAGCTAGAAATGGTTTTTAACATGCCTTCATACTTATTCTTCATACCCTAGATACACTAGGTGTGAGGTAACATATGAGATTTCATCTCTATAGCCCTACCCATTTCATATTGCAACCTAAGGTTAAAAGTAAACCTAGATAGGAGGGAACCCTACCTCTTTTAACATGAGCAACATAGGAAAGCTCCTTTGGATGCCCAAATGAAGTTCTCCCAAGCCTAGATCAAATCTTCCTATTTTTGAAAATTTGTGGAAATGGGTCGTAGTTGGTATAAACGTGTAGTCCCTGTCTAGTGGAATGTTATTTACTCTTGCTCTATTTCGATCTAAAGGATGAATCTCCATAGATCGAAGGAAGAACTGAAAAAAAGGTGGAGAACTCTCCTTACTCTATCGACTAAAACTTGGAGGAAGTGGGTGGAAGACCCCAAAATCCTCCTTTTTATACTTCCTTTAATGCATGGTCCTCATTGCGCCACACGTTCCATTTTAATTGATCCAATTTTATTTTCAATTAATTAAATCTTGTCTTGTGTTAAGTTTAACATAGCAAAGCACGCATGGCACCTTGGCGATCTGCTATTGCTCATGATCCTTCACGGAATGAGGATATCGCTACTCTGGGAAAGGCTTTAAAGTAGTAGTGAGGACTCCTATGGGGTAGGGATTCATCAATAGGTAATGTTGCACCAATACCCAACCAAAAGACTACTATAGTACCAACCAAAAAGACTGTTGTTACTCTATTTTTATCTCACTAACTTTAAATTATTTCTCAAGCCCTGCGAATAAATTCTAATTGTGATGATTTTAGTCACACAATGCCTGATCGCATCGTAAAACACAAAAATTTCGGTTGTCTTAGAATTCAATGAAAATTAACTGGGTAACTAGATTTTGCAAGATGAATCAAACGGTGAGATCCATTTTGTCATCTGAGTTCTATAAAAGTTTGGGTTGAAAAACCCATACTTTAGCGGCTAATTACCATTTTACCCATTTTTAATTAGGCTTTAATTTTTCTAGGTTTTATAGTATCTATGATGCTTATCCTCTTAATTGAATCCCACCAATGGTCTACCTCTTCCTCTAAAAGATAGGTAGCCATCCCGACTCGGAGATCCTCAATAATCTCTATACTATCACACTTCTTCTTTACCCTATAGATCCACTTATCGACATCCATTGGGTTAGTGCTCTATTGAAAAATAGGTGGATGATGTGGTAGAAAATCCCTAAGAACCTTCATCCAGGGTTCTTAGTCCCGTTTGGTTATCCTTGAGCTAATTGCTGAACAATCCCATTGTGGATGTTGTTATTCCCTTTTTGGTTTTGTACTAAGGTGGTCAACTCATGTAAACACTTATAGATGCCATTAGTAGCATCTTGTGGTGGTGGGAGTGGTTGGTTTCTAGTTGGTTGTGCTGTTCGTCCTTGCTCTCTTCTACCATTTATTTTTTACATGAAAACATAGCTTAGTTTGCTTTGTACTACTCTAAACACCAACTCATGCTTAACTCATAAACATATAACTCCCAAAAGATTGAAGCCTACAATTTCTTCCAACCTATACCTAAATCTCTAGTGGGTAATCCAAAACCTATAGCTCCCATGCAAAACCACACACTCAATGAATATTTTTGAGACATATTAAAAGGAAACACTATACAGTTATAATCATATCTCACATACACATTTAATATGAAACTCACATCAAATATCCAACAACCAAAACCCCACATCCAATATCTATTATACAATATCTAGTATCCAATAACAGTTAACGCTACCCGTTTCTTTCTGGGAGTCTTAGTAATCATATAGCTACTATTTTTGTGCAGCAGTCTCATCGTTACCATTTACACCCAACAGTCTCAACGATTATATCACTACCGTTTATGCCTAGTAGTCTCGACAAGCTCATCACTACCATTTATGCCCGACAGTTTCACCTGTTATATCGCTACTGTTTATGCCCAGTAGTCTTAGCAGCCGTATATCGATAAGCACCCATAATCAAATCAAGTACTTGGAACCACATCGAATACCAATTCACAATCCTTATGCTACTAAGTCACAATCTAACCATTTATGGCTAGTAACAAACAATCCTCATTTCACAGTTCATAACTTACAAAATAATCTTCAAGCTATTTCACATAAGTATAGCTAATAAACACATAATCACATTTTCAATCAATATGAATCAATACACTCCCCTCGAGTTATATCCAAACCTAGATTTAGTTACCTTGTAACATGTTTAGATGAATCTGACGTTGACTTCGGCACTTCAGTACCTATAAAGTTCCCTTGAATTCACCCCCATCAAAAACCCAAAAGTATCAACCGACTATGCTTTTCCTTTACTTTAGGTTTTTCTGTATTTCATTCCTTTTCTCTTCTTAATTTCTCTCTTTCTTCCTCTCCTTCTCTCTATAATTCACGTTTAACACACCCTCCCACATATATATATACATACATAACTACGTACATACATACATATAAATACACACACATAACAAGGACATAAGGCTAAGGGAGAGATGGATGTCCTCCCTGACTCACTGCTTCCTTTAGCCTAATTACACTTAAGTCCCCCTAAGCATTTCCTAATCACACATCCACCACTTAGTTTCTAGCCACATAACATATTTACCCCAAACATTTTTCCCTTTTTTTATAATTTACACCTATACACAATTTTTATCACAAAATTCAACCCCTAGGGTTATAATTCAAAATTTTCTCCAACTCCCATAATTCTCGTAACTGTAATTTAATCCCCAAATTAATTATCATAAATTATGCATTACCCCGTAACATTTAATAAAATTTCATGCAATGCAGGTATGGGTCTCACAGAGGGAGACAACTGTCACACACTTGAAATGCAAAAGATCTAAAGAAATATTTTCAGTAAGCGCCAGCCTATGGAAAGCTCAATAAAGACAATAGTCCACCGCCTTTTTGAAGGTTCTTTCTTTTCTCCATTTTCTTAATTAGACAATTAATGTAATTTTTCTTGTATGTGAATAAGTTTAATGGAGTTTTACAATGTACAATCATTTTTAAATAAAAGGTGCCCAACTCAAGAAAGAGTAAGGAAAACTTGAGACTTTCCTGTCACTGGCAAAAGACCTAACTCGACTGGGCTCATTGAGGATCAACTTGGCTAACCACAAAAAAATACAAATGACATTACAAATAACTCAACGAAATATATTTGAAAGAATAGAGAGGAATACTGTTAAGTTTGGTAACTTCACAAGCTAAACCCCCAAACTAAGGCTAGAAAGTCCTTGATAATGAGAACGAGGCTTATAAGCCAAAGAAAAATATACATATATGAAAAGCACAACTATAAAGAGTAATGGGAAAGCTCATGCAAGGAAATGCTAATTTCATTCATATTTAAAGGGGGTGTCTTTAAAAAGGTTTTAAACCAAGAGTACAAAAGAAAAAAGATATCATATCTCCTGTCAAATCATCTCAATCCCTACCCTCCTTAGTTGAGAGATCATGACCTCCGTTAGAGCTCCCTTTTTTCCTATAACTTGCCTAGGGGGAGTCTTAGCATTATCCAATTTTGTAAAACTTAGAAAAATTTAAACTTTTATAAAATAGGGCAAAATGGTAATTAGCCATTGTATTATGGGTTGAAAACCTAATTTTTTTAGAAATTGGATGATAAAATGGATTTCACCGTTGGATTGATCTTGTGAAATCCAGTTACCCAATCAATTTTTGTTGAATTCTAAGACAATTAAATTTTTGCATTTTACGAGGCAATTAGTGTCGCATGACCAAAATAAATGTAATGGAGAATTAATTGTGAAAAGTGAAAAATAATTTAAATTTATTTCAAATAAAAATATATTAAACTTGAAACAGGACAAGATTTAATTGATTTGAGACGAAATCGGACCAGGGAAAGGTAGATGTGTGGCGTAACGAGGGCCATGTATCTAAAGGGTATAAATAGGGGAGAAAATCATATTTTCTCCCCATTACCCATCATATTTTTGAAAAAGAGAGAAGGGAGAGAGGAAAGGAAAAAATCAATGGTTTTCTTCATCTTCTCTCTACGATCTAGGGCCAACCCTTGGTCGAAATCCTTTGGGCCAAGAACAAAGATTGTTCTATGCGACGTGGGCTGGAAAAACCATACCAAAGAAAGTAGATTTTGACGACGTACAAAGGACATGATTTTTGGAAATCAAGAGTTAAAACTTGATTTGGATTCTTTGGAGTTTTCTACCGCTTGTATTACGTTTCAAGAGGTAAGGTTCCTTTCCTAATTAGGTTTATTTCCAACCTAGGGTTGAAATATGAAATGAGTAGGTTGTTAGAGATGTAATCTCATGTATAGCACATAATTATGACAGTTGAAATGTGAAAAATGGGTATTAAGAATGGTTAAAATCAATTCTAGCATAAATTGAGTTGTTGAAAATACTTATTTGTGATTTGTTGAAATATGTGGTGAAAGAGACATGCTATGTGTTTGAAATTATACCTTGAAGGTGTTTGACGAAATACCTATATTGATTAAGTATGTTAATTGCATTGACAATGTTATAACATACTTTGGTGAGGTTGTTAATGGTGGTTATATGCTTATGATGTAATTGACCATGAAAAATGTTGATGAATATTGAAATTGTTTATAATATGCTCTTGACATATTGAACATGGCTTGAGATTTGCAATTGCACATTACATTTGCATATGCACGGGAAACATTGCATTTTGTGGACATGTGACATGAGTGTGGGTGTGTGTAAGGTTTTGATCAAACACCATTCTTGGTGGATGATGCGTGAGAAAGTTGGATCAAGGTTCGACTAAGTCGCATGGATTGCATTGACAATAGTGTCGGGGTTAGCAAGAGTGGCTAGACTTTCCGTCGGGTGCAAGACCCGGTGATTTTGGATACGCACTCTATTGGTATAGAGTCCATAAAGTGTGTCAGCGTATGCGGAGCCGTTGGTGGACGTCCATGAATGCCGTTTCAGTTACCCACCCCAAGAAAGACCCAGGAATTTTAATGGTCATTGAATGTGTTACATCAATGGCTGGGACTTTGAATGTCTAGATTCATACACATGACATTGCATGTGTTATGAGAGTTAGTGAAGGTTCGGGTTAAGTTGCATGTGTGAGTCTCATCTCATAACATGATATGACATAGATAATTCTATTATGAATTGCACATTCTTAAATGGATTGTTTGTTTGATTGTTGAATTTGTTTGTGAGCATTTAATATGCATTTAGATTGGGAGTAGCCTCTTTAAGAGATACCCTATTGAGCATGACTCACCCTTTATGGGACAATATTTCAGGTGCGAGACAAACGCTGGTGGATGGTTGTTTGATTGATGAAGAAAAGTCGAGATGTGGCTTTAAATTACGTTTTTGTAAAATAAACATGTAATTTAGTTTTTGGACATGTTATTGTAAAGAATTGTAAAATAAACTCGTATGAACCTTATTTTGTGTAAAATTTAATGTTATATGACTTTGAGTGGTTGTTGTATGATATTGGAAGTGTTGGAATTGAAAAAGGTTTGAATCTGGGGAAAACTGGGCACTTCTACTGGTAGAACGTTGATTATCTACTGGTAGAACAATTCAAGTAGACACTTCTACCGATAGAACGTCGAATATATACCCATAGAACCTTGATTACCTGCCAATAGAAATATTCCAGGGAATTTTTCTACTGGTAGAACGTTGCTTTTCTATCGGTAGGTCCCCTGAAATTGTCAAAAAATTAAAATGATATTGTCAAGCCTTTGGGCCTTGAGTCTTTTTGTTTCAAGGATACAAATGGAGTAAAATCAAGGGTAAATTGATGTATATTGAACCTTGTAATGGTCATATAATAGAAATGTACCCAAGTTATGTGCTTGAGAGTGCCTGGTACAAGGGAGACTCTGCATAAATGTTGTGTTGTTCATGATCCCGGTGAAGGGGTATTGCCGTAGTATCGAGTTATGCGGCATTCACGGGTATTTTTATGGTTTGATAGAGGATCAACGGGTTGACACAGGACCCTCCCGATTTTAGGGGAGTAACAAATTTAATTTTGGAAAGCTCCTAATTGGGGAACAATTCCCTGGCTTGGTGGTGAAAGTCCTAAAAACTAGTATCCTAATAGCTCATACCTATTTGAAGAAACTCAAGTGACTTTTGGAAGTTAGCCATATGAACAATCTTCGCATCCTTAATAAGATTCTGATGACTCTCTAAGAGAGTGGATAGCTAGCAAGCTCTTCTGTCCCTCCTTGACCGTGTTAACCTGTTCATGTGCTCATCTCAAAGCATTCTCCACCCCACTTTTAACAGCCTTCTCGATCGCTAAGGAGTTCTTGATATTATCTAGATCAACACGAACAAAAACCAACTCCTCGTCATAAGAGAAGAGCTCTTTCTTACTAGCTAGAGTTTTTTTTAGGGCAACTTCCATTTTCTCCTTCATAGGGTTCTTCACCATATAGGCCAAGCAGCTTGTCCCCATTGTCAATATGACCTTCTAAAAAATGTGAAAAGGGAAGGAGAATTAACATCACTAAAAAATAAGAAAAAGTAGTTATGGTTGGAGCTTACCTTGCAAAAGTAATGAGCCATCATGTTGGAAATCTTGAAAGACCCAAATTCATCACCTCCTTAACCTCAAGACCAAAGAAAATTCTACTTAAAAGGATCAATTACAGCTTCTAGGGACAACAATATTTCAAGAAACAAGGCTAAGACTCAAATTATAAAAAACATGACCTAAAATCATATCTAAAGAGTTAATGGAAAACTCTTCTTATGCTTTACTAATTCAGAATCAAGCAGTAATTTACAATATCAATATTAATCTAAATAGATAAAATTAGACTATTCAAAGACTATTCCTGAATGAAATCATCTTTATTAAGTAAATGTAAATGTCATTCCAAGAATGAATGGCTATAAACTCACTGAGGACATTATGTTATTTTCCACTATATGTATCAAGATTCAAAGTGAAAATATTTTTCCTAACTACTAATTCCTAACTCAAGCATATTCATAAGTGTATTGATATCTCATGTTTCAGTTGGGAATGTCATCTATGATATTGAAGTATTGTCTAAAATTCTATAACAGCCTAAGGCATAAATAAGTTTATGTTTCCATTATGTACTATCTATTCAATCACTAGTCTCATCATGACATCACTCAAGGTAATTAGCAGATTAAGAATAAACTTTTGCAATGAAACCATAATATATAGATCATTCAAACTAGGTTTCCATCACACATTCTAATTAAAATAAAGTATGCAAACCAAGTCAAGCACTGACTTTACTAACTACGACTGGGACTTTGACAAGATCCTAAACTCGAACTAAAAGGATAATAAACTAGTAAAAACATAGATTACAAATCTAAGCATAAGGGCTAACTCCGTCCCAAGGTCCAAGCTGAAGGCGACAAAGGATCTCGCCATGCTCTAACATAGTACCTCTAATTTGTTTTTGCTCCTCCAGAATCTGAAGCAAGAGGTTTTTATCAATATGGGTATCAACGGGGTCTCTCATCAGTGGCCCTACTCCTTCCTCAGCATCATCACCAGTAGGCTCATCTCCCTCATCATCATCCCTAGGCTCATCTACATCAGCTACAAGAACTGCTTCTTTACCCATGGCACCACAACTCCTCACCAACGTCGTACTATCTAGCAACCACATGACATTTCTTCTTGAGCATATCATCATCCACTAAAATCCCCCTTTCCATGCAAATGCAAGTAACCAAATATCCAAATGGTAAGGAGGCATTCTTGGTGTTGCCCTTAAGGGTGCTCTGAATCTCAACCATGATAATGGAGGACAAACAAATGTTACGACCAGTCCCAATAACATAAAGTAACTTGGCCCTATCCGAATAGATATGATTCTTCTAGCTAACGGAAGCATACTGGTCACCAAGATCCAATTAAGGATCTTGTATCAATTTGTCAGCTTCCCCTGATTCATATTCTTATCCCTCTGTAGCTAGACAAAGCGGGGATCTCCAGTGAGCTCCCTAGCCACATCCTGCATGTTGTATACCATGGTCAAAGTGTACTATGGCCTTTATACCACATTCAGCTTTGCCACCCAAAACATCATGAGGAAGTCTACTACATGCTCGTGCTACTGAACCCCATATTTGTTGGTCTATATCCTTGGTCCCTGCGCATCTGGTTGGGGCACATGTGCAACCTATGCACTGGATTAGGGACTATCAACATTCTTCCTCTTTGGTGGCATGTTGAAAACTTGAAATTTTAGGGTTTTTGGGTACAAAGAGGGTTTGGAAAATTTTGGAATTAGAAGTGATTTTGGGAGGTTATGGCTAGAAATTTAAAATGAACCTAATGCTTCTAGAGAAGTTTTGAAGAGATTTTAAGACTTTTGAGTGAAGAAATTAGCTTGGAGGACCTTTGAGTACTTGGCTATTAGTTCTCATCCGTCTGTGAAACATTCTGAAGAAGACGATGGTTTTATAGGTAGTATGCATGTCCGGACGGAGCAGGCGCATTCTGATGCAAGCATTAATACCTGTGCAAGGGTCACGTCATTTGGTACTTTGAGGATTTGACCATTTTAAGAGGTACGTCTAGATGTAACTGATAGTGATAATTGTTTGGCCAGCTATATCCGAATGGAGGACCTGCATTCGGACACATCTGCTTTTTTGGAAAACTTTTCAAATACTGACTTTTTTCAAAATTTATTTTCGAAATTTCACAAATTTACCTTTATTATACCCTAAACACTGGTCAATTACAATCTTTCCTTAGAATTTTCACACTATATTGACACTCTATTGATTTATTATCCTTCACGCAATGTCCTAACTAGATGCACTAATCAAAATAAATAAATATCCACTAAATAAATAAAAATTAGTAAAAAATGCACAAATAGGTAAAGATTTTACATCACAAGCAATCCCTACCCCTAACCGAAATTATGCATTGTCCTCAATGAATGATAAAAGCACAAAAGATAACAAAATTTAATCAAGGTAGGGTTTGAGAAACACCTGTGATCTCAAAATCAGCACCCAATCTAACACTAAAACACAAAATTTTGACACAAAATAAATTAATTAAAATCAAAATAAAAGCAAATAATTTCTACATAGTACAAACAACATTCAAATTTCATTTAGATTCATAATACGGATTGACCAACTCAATGGAATCCACCTCAACCATAAATCCTTCCAAAAAAGGTTTCAATCTTTGACCGTTGACTTTAAAAATATTACCTTTTTTTGGGATTTCTATTTTAACAACTCAATGGGAAAAAACCTTTTTAACTGCAAATGGGTCTGGCCACCTTGACCTCAACTTACTTGGGAAAAAGTGGAGGCGAGAGTTATTAATCAGAACCTTTTGGGAAGACTCAAATGTTTTTCTCACTATGTTCTTATCATGGAAAACTTTCATCCTAGTCTTGGAAATCTTTGTGTTTGCATATGCATCATTCCTAAGTTCTTTCAATTCATTGATTTAAAGCTTTCTAGATGCCCTTGCTTTATCTCTATCAAAATTCATGCTCTTAATTGCCAGTGTGCTCTATGTTCAAGTTCCACAGGCTTGTGACAAAGCTTCCATAAATTAGCCTATAAAGATACATGCGAAGAATGGTTTCAAAAGCAGTGCGGTAAGTCAACAAGGCATCGATTAGTCTTAAAGACCAATCTTTGCGATTCAGATTTACCATTTTTTCCAAAATCTATTTTATCTCATTATTTGCTAATTTTGCCTATCCACTTGCCAGTTACATATTTTTGCATCAAATTTTCAAAGAATTTGTTACAAAAATGAGTCCCACTATCACTAATCATGGCTCGATGTATCCCAAACATGGAAAGAATGTATTCTTTTAAAAATTTGGTCACTATACGGTGATCATTATTGCAAAAAGGGATAGCCTCAACTAATTTAGAGACATAATCTATGGCAACTAAGATATAAAGGTAGCCAAATGATTGGGAAAAATGTCCCATGCAGTCGATGCCTTAATAATAAAAAATATAAATCACTAAAATCGTATTCAATTGCATTATGTTCCTTCAGGAGATACCCCCCAACCATTGGCAACAATCACACGATAGACAGAAAGCATGAGTATGTTGAGACAATATTGGCCAATAAAATCCATACTACAAAATCATTGCAATGGTTTTCTTTGATGAAAAATTGCCTCCACAAGCTTCTGTATGACAAAATCTAATGACATTGTGGATCTCATGTTCAAGTACACATCTCCTAATGATCAGGTCTTTGCAATATTTAAACACATAAGGGTCATTCCAAAAGAAATTGTGTGCCTCAATTAAGAACTTTTTCCTATCCACAGAATTGAAAGAAGATGGGAGAGTACCTGTGGCTAAATAATTAGAAATGTCGGCATACCACAGTACCTTTGAAATTGCTAACAATTGCTCATTCGGGAAGCTCTCATTAATAGGAACTTCATCCTCAGGTAACTCATTAGTTAATTGGGAAAGGTGATCAACCACCACGTTTTTCACTCATTTTTTTTCTTTGAGGATTAGATCAAATTTCTGTAGTAGCAGTATCCATCGCAGCAATCTTGGCTTTGCATCATTCTTGGTCAATAGATATTTAAGTGCTTCATAATTAGTGAAAAATTCAACCGAGGAGCCTACCAGATATGATATAAATTTATCCAAACCAAACACTAGAGCAAATAAATCTTTTTCAGTTGTTAAATAACTAATTTGGGCATTATTAAGAGTTTTACTTGCATAATGAAATGACACATGGCTTTTTATCTTTCCTTTGTCCCAACACTGCTCCTACGACAAAGTCAGTGACATCGCACATCAATTCAAAGGGCAAGACCCAATCAGGAGGCTGCATAATGGGGGCAGAAATTTGCATGCCTTTAAGCTTTTGGAAAGTTTTTTGGCACACATCACCCACACAAAAAGAACATCCTGACTTAAAAGATAACACATGGGTCTAGATATAGTATTAAAGTTCATTATGAATCTCCTATAAAATCTAGCATGCCCTAAGGATAATCTCACATCTTTTACCGTTTTAGGAGCAAGTGAGTTGTGAATTAAATTAGTTTTTAATTTGTCTATTTTTATCCTTTCAGATGAGACAATGTGACCTAACACTATGCCCTGTGTCACCATAAAGTGACACTTTTCCAATTTAATACTAGGTCAATTTCTTTACATCTAATGAGAAAATTTTTCAAAATAGCCAAGCACAAATCAAATGAATCACAATACACAAAAAATTCATCCATAAAAACTTCTACACATCTCTCTACCATGTTATTGAAGAGGCTTAACATGAATCTTTGAAAAGTCACATGAGCATTAAACAAACCAAATAACATCCTCCTATAGGCAAAAATGTCAAAAGGATATGTGTTTGTTTTTTTCTCCTAGTCGACTAGTTCTATCTCGATTTGGTTGTACCTAGAGTACCCATCTAGGAAGCAGTAGAATGCATGACCTGCTAGCTGACTTGATTTAAATTATACACCTACGTATCAATGGTCGAATTGCATTATTACTTGGTTAAGTTCGAGGTTGAACCCACAGGGAACTATCTGTTGGAATTTAAAATAGAAAAGGGTAAGACTGTTGTGCACGTAGTGCACATTATAATAACTTGTGGTTTAAACTTAGAATTATCAAATAAATACTTAAACTAAAATCTTGATAACAATAACTGAAAAGCTACTCTTGAGTTCAAAGATCCAACATGCATATTATTGCTTGACTATGAAAATGCCACCTTACAACAATTAATTTCCATTTCACCCGAAAGATAATTAATAGGTTTGATGTATAAACTGAAATATTTTACAACAACTGATTAGGATAGCTAGAAGGTCTATGTACTGTACAACAACCAAATAACCCTAGTAAACCTGAAGATAAACCATTCAAAAGTTTTACTTTAGCTATTCGATCAGGAGGCTGATGATTCAATGAAGACACAGTTCCGGTTTATGCATTGAATTAAAAGCATTAGCTATAGCGAGATTTAACATGTTCATAACCAATTTCCCTACTATTACATAAAACCTAATTACGTGCATCATTGTATCATGCATGAAGTATGTAATAACATATAGATTACTGGTATATAGCAATAAGTTTAGCTTGGTATTCATAACCATGAGCATATAGTAATACAACACCGAATGAAAATAATAATAACTATCCATCAATTAAGGGAGTGTAACACCCCGCATTTTCTTTTATAAATGTATATAGATATATAGTAAATAATTGTGATAAAAAAATGTGGATATATGTAGTGATGTGTGTTTGAATTTGGTAGATTAGAAAAGTAGAGATTTAAAATGTTAGTGAAAATAATAGTTGAAATTTGGTTTTAATAAGTGAAAATATGAAATTTTAGGTCCTAGAATTTGTATTAAATAGGTTTGGAGTAGAAATATGTGTTGGAGAGGTTTGGGATGGATTTGGTTGGCTTAGGAATGGATTGGAAATGGAAAAGGGACGAAGACAGGCTGTGACCAGTGCATGTGAATAGTGCACTGCTGCAACTTCAAGCTCGATTTAGACCTTGATTCAGTAAATATCTCTCAAAACTCAAAACATGAAAGTTTTAGAGCTCTTTCGTATCATTCCATAGCATCTTCAATCATCTCAATCGGAGCTTGGATGAGAGAGTTATGCTCAGATAACGAAATGATGTCGAAATAGTCCAATTAGCTTCGTTTTGCATTTAATGTCTCCATTTGCATCCTAAATCAAAATATAAGAATAATAAGTATTTTTAGGCTTCAAATAAGTATAAAAGGCTTTAAGAAACACCCTTTATCACCTTTTATTTGCAAACATCGCAAAACTTCATTAATAGCCGATTCAGATGAGTAAAATAGAAACTTTAGTATTTCGGGAGTACGTTGACTTGAGTTTTGAGATAAATTATAAAAATAAATATTTTTAGGTTAAAATAACATTAAAAATGAATCCGGAACGTCGACACACCTTAGGGTAGTCATATGGATCAAATTGGAGATTCTTAGTGGCAAAACCGTAAATTTAGAGAAACCCAAAACAGCCGGTGAACAGTATTTTTCAGGGCTGCTATGTTTTAAACTCATTTTCATCTCATTTTCTCTCATTTCCTTCACTCCCCTCACACCCCCACACCTCTTGAAACCCTAGAGGGCATTAGAGAAAAAGAAAGAAAGGGAAAAACAAGAGATTCAAGGGTAATTCAAGATCAAATATTCTTGTTTTTCACTCCAAAACTAAGGATTCAAAGTAGGAGTTTTCTCTTATTCACTTACATTGAGGTTAGGGTATTTATATATGTATGTTTTGGCTATTAATGACATATATATGCTATGGAATCATCCTCTCTTAGGCTTTTTGCAAGGATTATATGTTTTGAAAAAAGTAGAGTTTAATACCTATAAAATCTCTTTTCTAGTTTTAAAACCCTAAT
Source organism: Ilex paraguariensis (assembly GCA_963454935.2). Classification (NCBI taxonomy): domain Eukaryota; kingdom Viridiplantae; phylum Streptophyta; class Magnoliopsida; order Aquifoliales; family Aquifoliaceae; genus Ilex; species Ilex paraguariensis. The sequence continues at coordinate 1,282,245 of CAUOFW020005058.1, forward strand.
TTTTAGAGAGTGATGTATTTCCTTCCTAAATGCTTTCTTTATTATGGATTTTGAAACCTTAGTGCTTTGTGATAGGTAGAAAAATGAGGTTATTGTGATCTCATATATTTTCTTAGTTGGTTGTGGAATTGTTATATGATATATTTTGAGAATTTTGGATAGATGCTTGTAAATTAAGATAAATATTGGAATTATATGCTTGGTTGGGTTGTTTATGATGCACATGAGTGAGAGGTTCCTTGTAAGGATGTTCATCCCTTCCCAAGAGGTTCCCGGTAAGGATGCTTGAGAAATAATGTAGTGATCGGTGAGAGGTTCCATGTAAGGATGCTCATGCATTTTCAAGAGGTTCCCGATAAGGATGCTTGAGAATCAAAGGTGACCTAAAGTGGGGGTGGAGGTTACCACAAAGTATGCCACCTACCAAAAGAATTATTGGGAATTGGTTATGACAATTAATGGTTATTATTTGTATGTGGTGCTCGTTTATTCATTTAAGTAATATTTTTAAATAAACTTGAAATCCTTTTNCCTTTGGAGGCGGATAGATGGATCCGCCGAGTGAAGAAGATCTGTGACGGCATGGGATTTGCTGAGGAGTTGAGAGTTGGTTTGGCGACCTACCTATTTGAGGGGGAGGCCGACTATTGGTGGGATGCCATAAAGAGGAGAAAGGACACCGATACACTCACTTGGAAAGAATTTGTTCAACTTTTTCAAGATAAGTACTTTCCTGAATCGATCAGAGACTGAATGAAGGCTGATTTTCTTGCACTACGACAGGGTAGTATGACCGTGGCTGAGTATGAGAGGCGGTTCGACGAGCTCTCCTGTTATGCTACGGGATTTATATCTAATGAGGCCGACAGGGCCAAGCGCTTCGAGCAAGATCTAAGGGCAATCATCAGGAAAAAGTTGGTGGCTCTGAGGATCCATGATTTTGGGGACTTGGTGGACAGAGCTGCACTGGTAGAGAGAGACATAGAGGATAGCCAGCGACGACAAGGCTTCTGGAGAGGTGGTCCGATCCGGACAGGTGCTAGCACTAGTGGGGCACAGAGATCGACACCATACCGTCGCCCAAATTAGATAGGTGGACAGCGACTTTTGACAGCCCGAGGAGAGGGAGACACTCAGACCAGAGCCGGTATTACCCCACGATCCTACTTTGCATGCGGAGGTGTGGGACATATTCGGATGCATTGCCTAGTTTTTCCACCTCAGGGACCTATCCCGACCGCCAAACAGGTGCCAGCAGCCCAACCACCACCACCGGGGCCTGCACCACAACGACGGATACAAGCTCAAGCCCCCGGCGGCGCCAACCAAGGGCGAGTATTTGCTTTGACTCAGCCGGAGGAGGACATTGCCAATGCCGTTGTGGAAGGTATCGTCCTTATTTACAATTCTTGGGCCTGAATATTATTTGACCCTAGTGCAACACATTCATTTGTACGCACGACATATGCACTTGATTTGGGATTGAGTTTCGCGAAGCTAGAGCATGTTATGAACATTAGCTTGCCCACGGGAGAACGGTTAGATACTAGCCGAGTTTGCAAGGGTTGCGTGCTTCGCATTGGAGAGCACGAATTGATTGTGGATTTGATTGCTTTAGAGATAAAGGGGTATGATGTGATTATTGGGATGAACTTGTTGTCCGCTTTCCGGGCGGTAATGGATTGTTTTCACAAGCGGATTATATTTCAGTAGTCGGGTGGAGTCATTTTCAATTTTGTGAATAATCGAGATTCTTTTCATCCATTTCCTACTACGGGTAGTAGATTTTTAAAAGCGAAATCGGGAAGTCATTTGAGTTTCTTAGCTAGCTTGATGGGAGATGACAGGGATAAAATCCATATGGATGTAGTGTTAATTGTATCAGAGTTTCTGGATATTTTTCTCGAGAAATTATCTGAATTATCGCCATATAGGAAAATTGAGTTCAAGATCGAGCTCTATCTGGGAATCGAACCCATATCCATTGCTCCCTATCGGATGACACCTTTGGAGTTGAAAGAGCTAAGGAAGTAGTTGGATCAATTGTTGGCGATTGAGTTTATCCGTCTAAGCACTTCACCTTGGGGAGCTCCGGTCCTCTTTGTGAAGAAAATGGATGAGACTCTATGCTTGTGCATGGATTACCAGAGGTTGAATCGGGTTACCGTGAAGAATAAGTATTCGTTGCCGAGAATTGAAGACTTATTTGACCAGTTGAAGGGTTCAAAGTATTGCTCTAAGATTGATCTTCACACGGGGTATCAACAACTGTGGATTAAGGAGGAGGATATTCCTAAGACTGCTTTTCGTACCCGGTATGGTCATTTCGAGTATACGGTGATGCCGTTCGGATTGACTAATGCCCCTGCAGCCTTCATGGATTTGATGCACAGAGTCTTCCGGCCTTACCTCGATCAATTTTTCATTGTGTTTTTTGATGACATATTGATTTACTCACAGACTCGGGAGGAACATGCTCGTCATCTCTCTATTGTGCTACAAACATTGAGAGAACATAAATTATATGCAAAGATAAGCAAGTGTGAGTTTTGGATTAAGGAAGTGAAGTTCCTTGGCCATGTTGTGTCCGAGCAAGGAGTAGCGATTGATCTCGCAAAGATTGAGGCCGTGATGAAATGGGAACCATCGAAGAACGTAACAGAAGTACGGAGTTTCTTGGGATTAGCTGGCTATTATCGTAGGTTTGTGGAAGGATTCTCCAAGCTTGCGATGCCGATGACTCGCCTTATAAAGAAGGGGGAGAAATTTTTGTGGACTCAAGCCTGTGAACTAGCTTTTCGCACCTTGAAGGAGAAGTTGACGACGACACCTATCCTCATTTTTCCAAGTAGTGGGAAGGCTACGATGTCTACACTGATGTTTCACTACGAGGCTTGGGATGCGTTCTANTTTCCAAGTAATGGGAAGGCTACGATGTCTACACTGATGTTTCACTACGAGGCTTGGGATGCGTTCTAATGCAAGGAGGGAAGGTAGTGGCATATGGCTCGAGGCAACTCAAGGTGCATGAGCAGAATTATCCAACACACGACTTGGAGCTGGCTGCGGTGGTGTTTGCTCTTAAGTTGTGGAGATGTTATNAACACACGACTTGGAGCTGGCTGCGGTGGTATTTGCTCTTAAGTTGTGGAGATGTTATTTAGACGGGAAAAAATTTCAAGTGTTCTCGGACCATAAAAGCCTCAAGTATATCTTCACACAGAAAGACTTGAATCTCTGGCAGAGAAGGTGGATTGAGTACTNTGCTCTTAAGTTGTGGAGATGTTATTTAGACGGGAAAAAATTTCAAGTGTTCTCGGACCATAAAAGCCTCAAGTATATCTTCACACAGAAAGACTTGAATCTCTCGTAGAGAAGGTGGATTGAGTACTTGGAAGATTATGAGTTCACGCTTAACTACCATCCAGGGAAGGCCAATGTAGTTGTCGATGCTCTTAGCAGGAAGTTTCGGGGTGAAATCAATTTTTTTGCGGTAAATAGGTGGAAAATGATTGATGCATTGGAGGAGTACGATCTATGGGTGGATGGACTGGAGTATCAACCATATCTATTCAACCTTGTAGCTCAACCGATGCTTCGACGATGGGTAGTGGAGTTACAATGCTTGGATTCAGAACTCGATTGGATTAGAGCCCGATTGGAGAATGGAGATGCGATTGAAGGATGGTCTTGGAAGAATCGAGAGCTGAGATATGGGGACAAGCTATGTGTTCCCGATGATTCGTCCCTAAAGGAGGAGATACTAGAAGAGTGTCATCGGTCCAAGTTTGCTATCCACCCCGGTAGTACAAAGATGTATAAGGATATGAAGCGTCAATACTGGTGGAGGGGAATGAAGCGAGATGTGTCCAAGTATGTGAGAAAATGTGCAATGTGCCAGCAGGTGAAGATTGAGCATCAAAGGCCAGGAGTAGTCCTACAGTCTTTGCCTATTCCAGAGTTGAAGTGGGATCACATCACCATGGACTTTGTGTCAGGTTTACCACGGACGTCGCACGGGTATAATGCAGTGTGGGTCATTGTGGATAGACTCACCAAATTCGCTCACTTTTTGGGTATGAAGACCACGGATACATTCGAGACTTTGAGCTAGCTGTATATCCGTGAGATAGTGAGGTTACACGGCGTTTCGCTCTCGATTATGTCAGATCGTGACTCTAGGTTTGTGGCGAGATTCTGGCAGAGTCTACAACAAGCGATGGGGACGGAGTTACACTTCAGTACGACTTTTCATCCCCAAACGGATGACCAATCTGAGAGGGTGATACAGATTGTGGAGGATATGTTACGCGCTTGCGCGTTGGACTTCAGGGGGAGTTGGAGCGACCACTTACTATTGGTGGAGTTTGCTTACAACAACAGCTATCAAGAAAGTATTGGGATGACATCGTATGAAGCGTTATATGGAAGACCATGCCGATCACCGACGTGTTGGTTAGAAGCCGGCGAGAGTAGTTTATTTGGACCGGACATTGTTCGAGAAACTACAGAGAAGATTCAACTTATCCGAGAGAGGCTACGGACGGCGCAAAGTTGATAGAAGAGCTATGCAGACCACAGACGAAGACCCTTAGAATTCAAGGTGGGGGACTACGTATTTCTCCAGGTGTCACCCAAGAAANGGAAGTGTTATGCGGACCACAGATGAAGACCCTTAGAATTCAAGGTGGGAGACTACATATTTCTCAAGGTGTCACCCAAGAAAGGCGTGTTTCGATTCGACAAGAATGGGAAGTTAGCGCCAAGATATATCGGACCGTTTGAGGTAATCAAAGCGGTAGGCAAGGTGGCATATCAACTTCGACTACCAGCCCAGCTATCCGGAGTACATGATGTGTTCCACGTGTCCATGTTGAGAAGGTGTCACTCGGATGCAACTCCAGTCGTGAACTTGGAGGAGATTGAAATTCAAGAAGGAGCAACCTACGAAGAACAACCGGTAGAAATTCTTGACGCCCCGGAAAAAGTGCTTCACAACAAAGTTATCAGATTGGTGAAGGTTTTGTGTCAACACCATGGAGTGGAGGAAGCTACATGGGAACCGGAGCAAGAAATGCGGGAGAAGTATCCATATTTGTTCGTTACTTGAGGTAAGTTTCGAGGACGAAACTTTCTTTAAGGGGGGTGGATTGTAACACCCCGCATTTTCTTATTACGCTTTCTTCAAAGAATGGACTATTAATGTCATGGTTGGAGGCCTTGTAGAAACACTTGCTTGTTTGTAGATGGGTTAAGTCTCGGCACAGACAACTCTTGTAAACTTCTAGAAAGGCATCGGAATTATGTGCTTATCCCTTATAGTCCATCTTTATCCTCCAATTAACTTGCTATTGACACGGGGGTTAATTGAGTCATAAAGTACAAACATAATAAACCAGATAATCAATTACATGTCCTGATCCTCGAGCTAAAGAGTGGTTATTCCCTTTTGAGAATCTTATATTTTGTCTAGAAAACTCTTGAAAAGAATCTTCTATTCTAATCAAGAAAACCCCAACACTCCAAGCACGCGAAATTTTTAAAAGTTACTTGGTCTCTATTACTGCTTGCTTCAAAACACCAATAATAGCTACTTGTGGATTCGACTCTGGACTTCACCGGATTATTACTACAGCTTGACCGCCTACACTTGGGTGTACACATTTCGGATCAAGACACTATATACATGAAGTGCTTAGGGGATCAATCGGGCTTAAGTTCCCAATTAGAGTTAGTGCCCAATTTCAATTATAGCATATTTCCTCCAATGAACTTCTTGTTGCTTAATTCTCTTGCATCTCTTGATAATTTCTGTGAAGGATTTAACAAATTAGCAAAAAACTCCACATCGAGATTTCCACTATAATTAATCGAATTAATCAAACAGACTTGTAGAGGGTCATACAAGAAGACGTNCTATATTCATGAAGTGCTTAGGGGATCAATCGGGCTTAAGTTCCCAATTAGAGTTAGTGCCCAATTTCAATTATAACATATTTCCTCCAATGAACTTCTTGTTGCTTAATTCTCTTGCATCTCTTGATAATTTCTGTGAAGGATTTAACAAATTAGCAAAATACTCCACATCGAGATTTCCACTATAATTAATCGAATTAATCAAACAGACTTGTAGAGGGTCATACAAGAAGACGTGTTGAATTTCTCTTTTACAATCTTATCAATTACATCTACCTCACAAATTTTTCCCTCCTCACATGGGTGTTTTGTCACATTAAAGACGTTCATTTCATTGGTCATATTTTCAAATGAAAGTTTTATAACTCCATTCATACAATTAATCAATGCATTTGATGTGTTTAGGAATGGTCATCCCAAAATGACAGGAAATTGTATAGAGACATGCAAAACTGGCTAGATATCCAAAATAATAAAATCCATTGACAAATTAAACCTAATCAACTTGAACAAGCACATCCTCAACAACTCTTTGTAGAATTTTTACAGATCAGTCTGTTAACTATAATGTGACATTTGTGGGTTTCAACTCTCTCAACCCTAACTGCTCATAGACTGTATACGGGAGTAAATTGACACTAGCTTCAAGATTAAGCAAAACTTGCCCAATTCTAAAATTTTTAATTATGCATGAAATCGTAGGACTCACAAGATCTTTGTACTTTAGAGGGGCCTTGTGCTAAATAATAACACTAGCCTGTTCAGTCAAAAATACTATTTTTTGTACTTTGATCCTTCTCTTTACCGTGCAAAGGTCTTCCAAAAACTTTGCATATGATGGAACTTGCTTGATTGCATCCAACATGGGGATATTAATCTTCACTTGCTTAAACAATTCAAAGATTTCAACATGATTATTTAATGGTTGAGGTCTTTTAGCTCTTTGAGGAAAAGGTAAAGGAACAAGATTTGATTTTTCTTTTTCATCAGACAACTCTATTTCTTTTTCAAGTACTGGTTTAGACTCAATTGGTTCATTCACAGGGATTGAATCAGCAATGGGCTCTAGATTTTTGACTTTAATGGTCTTGTTAATCACCTTACTACTTCTCAATGTGGTAATTTCTTGTATTTGNCATTATTTAATGGTTGAGGTCTCTTAGCTCTTTGAGGAAAAGGTAAAGGAACAAGATTTGATTTTTCTTTTTCATCAGACAACTCTGTTTCTTTTTCAAGTACTGGTTTAGACTCAATTGGTTCATTCACAGGGATTGAATCAGCAATGGGCTCTNCTGGTCATATTTTCAAATGAAAGTTTTATGACTCCATTCATACAATTAATCAATGCATTTGATGTGTTTAGGAACGGTCATCCCAAAATGACAGGAAATTGTATAGAGACATGCAAAACTGGCTAGATATCCAAAATAATAAAATCCATTGACAAATTAAACCTAATCAACTTGAACAAGCACATCCTCAACAACTCTTTGTAGAATTTTTACAGATCAGTCTGTTAACTATAATGTGACATTTGTGGGTTTCAACTCTCCCAACCCTAACTGCTCATAGACTGTATACGGGAGTAAATTGACACTAGCTTCAAGATCAAGCAAAACTTGCCCAATTCTAAAATTTTTAATTATGCATGAAATCGTAGGACTCACAAGATCTTTGTACTTTAGAGGGGCCTTGTGCTAAATAATAACACTAGCCTGTTCAGTCAAAAATACTATTTTTTGTACTTTGATCCTTCTCTTTACCGTGCAAAGGTCTTCCAAAAACTTTGCATATGATGGAACTTGCTTGATTGCATCCAACATGGGGATATTAATCTTCACTTGCTTAAACAATTCAAAGATTTCAACATGATTATTTAATGGTTGAGGTCTTTTAGCTCTTTGAGGAAAAGGTAAAGGAACAAGATTTGATTTTTCTTTTTCATCAGACAACTCTATTTCTTTTTCAAGTACTGGTTTAGACTCAATTGGTTCATTCACAGGGATTGAATCAGCAATGGGCTCTAGATTTTTGACTTTAATGGTCTTGTTAATCACCTTACTACTTCTCAATGTGGTAATTTCTTGTATTTGACTCAGAGAAGGTTTAGAAGACACGACATTACCCTAGGTTTGATCCTGCAAAGGGTTAGGTTGAGATGATAATTTTTTCTTTGCTGTTGTACTCAAAGGCTGGGTCAACTTGGCTAGATGACTCTTGATATCCTCAATATTTTGTGAGGTTTGAATTTTGAAATCATTAAATGCATTGGTAGACTAAGTATTAAAAATTCTTTTACTTTGAATGAACTGATTCAAGGTGTCTTCTAAACTATTCTTATGTGGGGGTGGACTTGATAAGACTAATATGACTGCTGAGTATGAGATTGTGGTGGAGGTGGACTTGGTTGTTGACTCATAGACCTGGTGTTTTTTCAACTGAAATTCAGGTGATTTTGCCACCCTGAATTGTAAGTTTCAGAGTATGAGTTTGAATAAGGCTTGTTATTGTTTGAAATGACATTGGTTTGATCCATCAAAACCTCTTTAAAGGTTGAAATGGAGGGAAACTCCCCTGTGGGATGTCCTAACAAAGTGCAGATTTGACACAACTGATCAGTAGTTGACACAATAGAAATTTCCATGATTTTTTTCGTCTTTAGAGCATCTAGCTTTTAGACAAAGTAACCATTCTAGTTCTTAGGTCATCATCCTCTTTTAACACATATTTTCCTCCCTAGGATGAAGATGGCTTGATTTCAACAATATTTGGTGAGGCTGAGTCCCACATTTGGGAACTCTCAGGAATGGTATCAAAAAACTCAAATGCCTTGTCGAAATTCTTACCCCATGAATTCTCCCTATGCCATCATTTCAACAAATTGACGCATTGTAGAAGGAAGGGCATTATAAAAGAAATCGACTAGGGTCCAAATTTCAAATGCATGATGTCGGCAAGCTTGAAGACGATCCCTAAATCTCTCTCAATATTGGTAAAACTTTTCTCCATCTTTCACATGATGACAATTGAGCATGTATGTGATTACATGATTGGGTGCCTTGAAGGTGTTTGATTAAATGCAAATGTGAAATTAAGTATGTTTGCATAGATAATGTGATTTCTTAGAAAAAAATGGTATTATGTGGGCAAGCTATGTGTTAGTATNTTGATAAGACTAATATGACTGCTGAGTATGAGATTGTGGTGGAGGTGGACTTGGTTGTTGACTCACAGACCTGGTGTTTTTTCAACTGAAATTCAGGTGATTTTGTCACCCTGAATTGTAAGTTTCAGAGTATGAGTTTGAATAAGGCTTGTTATTGTTTGAAATGACATTGGTTTGATCCATCAAAACCTCTTTAAAGGTTGAAATGGAGGGAAACTCCCCTGTGGGATGTCCTAACAAAGTGCAGATTTGACACAACTGATCAGTAGTTGACACAATAGAAATTTCCATGATTTTTTTCGTCTTTAGAGCATCTAGCTTTTAGACAAAGTAACCATTCTAGTTCTTAGGTCATCATCCTCTTTTAACACATATTTTCCTCCCTAGGATGAAGATGGCTTGATTTCAACAATATTTGGTGAGGCTGAGTCCCACATTTGGGAACTCTCAGGAATGGTATCAAAAAACTCAAATGCCTTGTCGAAATTCTTACCCCATGAATTCTCCCTATGCCATCATTTCAACAAATTGACGCATTGTAGAAGGAAGGGCATTATAAAAGAAATCGACTAGGGTCCAAATTTCAAATGCATGATGTCGGCAAGCTTGAAGACGATCCCTAAATCTCTCTCAATATTGGTAAAACTTTTCTCCATCTTTCACATGATGACAATTGAGCATGTATGTGATTACATGATTGGGTGCCTTGAAGGTGTTTGATTAAATGCAAATGTGAAATTAAGTATGTTTGCATAGATAATGTGATTTCTTAGAAAAAAATGGTATTATGTGGGCAAGCTATGTGTTAGTATTGTGCCTTGTGAATTAAGTGTGTTATTGACATTCAGTATGTGCTAACATGCTTGGAATTTGTTATTGGGTATAATGTTAATATATGTTTTATGATATGTTAGCATTATGATGAATTGTGGACATTATATGCTTTTGATATGATTGGCAATAGAATGGTGGAAATTGCTCATTTGACATTAATTGTATATTGGGCATGATGTTGGCGTCACATTCATGGGCATTGGGCATGAGTGTGGTCATGTGTGTGCATGGTTCGATCAAACACCATACTTGGTGGATGATGGGTGAGCTTGGAAAAAGTTGGAACGAAGTTCTGACTAAGTTGCACGGTTGCATGAAAAACTTGTGTCGAGTACAACAAGCAGGGCTACATTCTCCCTCGGGTGCAAGCCTCGACTACCTAGTTCATAGACTCCCCTGAGGTGAAATTTTGAAAAAGTGTATCAGTGTGTGGAGCCGACGGTCCGACACCAAAAGTCTGCTACCCAATAAAGACACATGCTTTTGCTTTATAAAATAGTCATTCGATGTGCAACGTCCAACAAAGAAACATGATTTTGTTTTATGACAAAGACACGTGATTTTGTTTTAAAAAGATCATTGGACATATATCATCAATGATGAATTTATACACATTGCATTGCCTTGTGTTGAATGAGTCAAAGAGGGCTCGGGTTGAAGTGTATGAGTGAGTCTCATCTCATTTCATGACATGACATAGGATTCTTATCATTGAATGCATATTCTTGATTGGAATGTTTTGAATGATTGATTGTCGCATGTGAACATTTCATATGCATTTAGGTTGGGGAGTAACCTCTTTAGGAGATACCCTATTGAGCGTGGCTCACCCTTTATGGAAAAAAATTTTAGGTGCAGGGTATACACCGATATACCAGCATATAGATCATGCAAGCCATTATAACAACCCTTCTAAGAGCGTCCCCAACCACTAGGATTTAAAAATCAAGGGAATACTGAACCAATTGGGCGATGTCTTCAATGCCATGAAGGTGTGAAGGACGAAAAAGGTCGAGTACCTTGTGAGACGTACTGACACGCCATTCATAGCTGATGTGGCCAACTACCCCTTCNTGAAGTTCTGACTAAGTTGCACGGTTGCATGAAAAACTTGTGTCGAGTACAACAAGCAGGGCTACATTCTCCCTCAGGTGCAAGCCTCGACTATCTAGTTCATAGACTCCCTTGAGGTGAAATTTTGAAAAAGTGTATCAGTGTGTGGAGCCGACGGTGCGACACCAAAAGTCTACTACCCAATAAAGACACATGCTTTTGCTTTATAAAATAGTCATTCGATGTGCAACGTCCAACAAAGAAACATGATTTTGTTTTATGACAAAGACACGTGATTTTGTTTTAAAAAGATCATTGGACATATATCATCAATGATGAATTTATACACATTGCATTGCCTTGTGTTGAATGAGTCAAAGAGGGCTCGGGTTGAAGTGTATGAGTGAGTCTCATCTCATTTCATGGCATGACATAGGATTCTTATCATTGAATGCATATTCTTGATTGGAATGTTTTGAATGATTGATTGTCGCATGTGAACATTTCATATGCATTTAGGTTGGGGAGTAACCTCTTTAGGAGATACCCTATTGAGCGTGGCTCACCCTTTATGGAAAAAAATTTTAGGTGCAGGGTATACACCGATATACCAGCATATAGATCATGCAAGCCATTATAACAACCCTTCTAAGAGCGTCCCCAACCACTAGGATTTAAAAATCAAGGGAATACTGAACCAATTGGGCGATGTCTTCAATGCCATGAAGGTGTGAAGGACGAAAAAGGTCGAGTACCTTGTGAGACGTACTGACACGCCATTCATAGCTGATGTGGCCAACTACCCCTTCCCCTAAAGTTTAGAATGCCAATTGTAGAACTTTTTGATGGCTCAAAAGATCCACTAGACCACCTTGACACCTATAAATCCATCATGCCACTACATAACATACCAGAGGAAATTATGTGCAAAGCTTTTCCTACCACCCTCAAGAGATCTNGTTGATGGCTCAAAAGATCCACTAGAACACCTTGACACCTATAAATCCATCATGCCACTGCATAACATACCAGAGGAAATTATGTGCAAAGCTTTTCCTACCACCCTCAAGAGATCTGTGAGCTAGTGGTTCTCCAAACTTAGACTAGCTTTGATTGATTCTTTTTCTAATCTAAACAAACCCTTTGTCTCCCACTTCATTGGGTAATGTTGCTTTGCATGCCCTCAAAACTTGAGCCATCTACGCCTTGCGGGACTGTATTAATTTATGTGCCAAGAATTAGGGCCTCATCCCTTTTGTCACCATTATCTTCGATGCCCACTAGCAATGCCTCACCACCTGCACCTCACCTACGCCCCTTCACCGGCACCTTTCCTCCTGCGCCCGGCGCCTTGCCTCCTACTCTTACCGGCCCCCTGTCCTACAGACGCCCTCTGCGCGCCACNATGCCCACTAGCAATGCCTCACCACCTGCACCTCACCTACGCCCCTTCGCCAGCACCTTTCCTCCTGCGCCCGACGCCTTGCCTCCTACTCTTACCGGCCCCCTGTCCTACAGACGCCCTCTGCGCGCCACTTAACATCTCACCTTTCTCCTCATATGGGTATGTGAGGGTCCTATTTAAAGCCCTAGGTATCTACTGGTAATAGAGGACGATGACAAGTTTTTTAAGCGAAAATCAAAACAAGGTTATGCTCTACCAGCTAAATACTCACCAACCCAGTTGAGTGGAAGGAACTAAAAAAAACCATGACTATTTATGGAGTGAAATAGTTTACGACAAGAGGAGGCATGGAGAAGAAGAACCCAAAATTTATTTTCACTGATGTCCTCTCCCCCAAATCCCATTGGACATTGGGCATGGGGGTCAAATGGTGGGCTTGGCCTAGACCATGCCTAGATTACAGATGCAGACCAACAAAGGCTCAGCCACAAATCCAATTGGGTCAAGCCCACCATCNTGAAATAGTTTACGACAAGAGGAGGCATGGAGAAGAAGAACCCAAAATTTATTTTCACTGATGTCCTGTCCCCCAAATCCCATTGGACTTTGGGCATGGGGGTCAAATGGTGGGCTTGGCCTAGACCATGCCTAGATTACAGATGCAGACCAACAAAGGCTCAGCCACAAATCCAATTGGGTCAAGCCCACCATCCTAAAAGACCCAAACTATTATTAGCGCACGTGGGGATCTTGATAAGCGCATAATATTGCATATTTAATGGCCTCATTACATGCAATTTAACTCAACTTTGTATTTAATTACTTAGAGTTAGTCAAATTTATGAATAATGTGAAAATTTTGACGTTGCAGGTAATCATAGGGTAAATGATGGCTTTCGAAACTCTACAACTAAGTACNTGTGGGGATCTTGATAAGCGCATAATATTGCATATTTAATGGCCTCATTACATGCAATTTAACTCAACTTTGCATTTAATTACTTAGAGTTAGTCAAATTTATGAATAATGTGAAAATTTTGACGTTGCAGGTAATCATAGGGTAAATGATGGCTTTCGAAACTCTACAACTAAGTACGGATAAGTGGTAAAGAGATGAACACATTACATGAGGATTAGGAGGCTTTAAAGTGAAAGAAATCAATGAGGTAGCAGTACTTGGTATCATAGGTACCAATATCTATGTAATGCCCCAAAACTCACCTTAGACGGCATTACAATCTATAAACCATTCACATCATGAGAGCAACTAAATAAATTCATCNCCACCTTAGACGGCATTACAATCTATAAATCATTCACATCATGAGAGCAACTAAATAAATTCATCAAATAAGAAATTTCATTCATCAAATATGACATTTACAATATTATCCCCAAAAGAATAGGCCAACCATGGCCATCATATCCAAAAGAATACGTCAGGCTATTGCAATTGCATCCCAAAATAATCAAATTTAACTTGTAGCGGAATTACCAAAGGATTGACTTTACATAGTTCAAAATAAATTTCCTAGTCTAGAACAAAAGAGAATATAGACGTCCACCTTGGGATCCACGTTCCCCTCTGTAGAAGCTTCCCAATGTGCTTGCTCATCTACTCCTAGCTCTTCCTCTAGCACATATTCTAAAAAATATATTATTTGTAGGAGGTGAGCACTAAGCTCTGTAGCAACATTCTCCCAAACTCATACAAGGTTTAGAAAACATGTAAAACAAGTCGGTCTTATTTCGCAAATATCATANATAGAAGCTTCTCAATGTGCTTGCTCATCTACTCCTAGCTTTTCCTCTAGCACATATTCTAAAAAATATATTATTTGTAGGAGGTGAGCACTAAGCTCTGTAGCAACATTCTCCCAAACTCATACAAGGTTTAGAAAACATGTAAAACAAGTCGGTCTTATTTCGCAAATATCATATATTAACTTTTGAAAGAAAACAGGAACATTNACAAATATCTTATATTAACTTTTGAAAGAAAACAGGAACATTTTAATAGATCTCAAGTTTACACCATAATAATAAGTTAAGTGAAGTAATAACACCAAATTATAGATAATAAATTATTTCCAACCATAAACCGTTTCCCACAAGTTCTTGTAGAGTCTCATACCTCCATAAGCTCTTGTAGGAAACCAATTCCACACAATAACCATAATCGTTCAATAGTGTTATCTCATATTCTCATGTATGTTGGTTGTTTCCTATGAATCTACACCACGACTCTACCTCGTTCACCCAATCATAAGCACACAAAACCACTTTAGGAAAGGCATATACCATCTCCCACGGCATTGACGAATCCTTCCCAAGAAAGGTATATCGTCCCTCAGTCTCGAACTTACGTGAACAATAATGGTTGCTCTCATAAACAACATGTCACTACAAGTGTTAGGAAACCATCTCACCCCTACTGGGATAGACTAACTTCTAACATTCTACGGCAGTGCTCGAATGTAATTCAAGTCCATTACAACAACAATATAAGAGATGCATTAACGAACATTTTCTTTAAAACACAAGAAAATCCAAAATCCCCAATTCTCACCATTTGTAATACAAGAGAACAATTTAAGAAATTAAACAAGAGATCATCACAATATCATTTTATTANGTTGCTCTCATAAACAACATGCCACTACAAGTGTTAGGAAACCATCTCACCCCTACTGGGATAGACTAACTTCTAACACTCTACGGCAATGCTCGAATGTAATTCAAGTCCATTACAACAACAATATAAGAGATGTATTAACGAACATTTTCTTTAAAACACAAGAAAATCCAAAATCCCCAATTCTCACCATTTGTAATACAAGAGAACAATTTAAGAAATTAAACAAGAGATCATCACAATATCATTTTATTACTCAACACAAAGCACTAAGGTTTCAAANATTTGTAATACAAGAGAACAATTTAAGAAATTAAACAAGAGATCATCACAATATCATTTTATTACTCAACACAAAGCACTAAGGTTTCAAAGTCAAGAACAAAGGAATAATCAAGAGAAAAATCCATCTCTTTTGAAAACTAGGGTTTTATGACAAGAATAGAAATCTCATGGTGACATAACCATAGCTTTGTTTAAAACATGGTAATGATTGTAAAAATCTCAAGGAATCATNAACTAGGGTTTTATGCCAAGAAAAGAAAATGTCATGATTATAAAACCATAGCTTTATTTAAAACGTGGTCATGATTGCAAAAATCTCACGGAATCATGATTTCATAGCATATACCTATGATTAAGAGTGGAAACATACATATACATACATGTCCTAGACTCAATGGACAAGAATGGAAGGAACCCCAACCATGGTGATCTTGAAGAAATCTAGGTTTTGATTCAATCCCAGGCGCAAATCCCTTTTGATCTTGTGTTTTTCTTTCTCTTTATTCCTCTCTAAAGTTTCCTAGGGTTTGAAGTGTTGAAATGGGGCTAAATGGGACGTCCTTAGGTATTTATAGTGGAAACAGAACCGACTGTTTGCGACTTAAAAATTTATGGAATCTTGGTGTACCGGTACGGTATGGCTACTGGTCTGCGCCGTACCGGTACGATATGTTCTCTGGACAGCGTCGTACCGGTACACTTTGCCTGCTTCTGTCCATTTTCACCTGTTTTCAATGTCCAATCCATTTCCAACCNATCTTGTGTTCTTCTCTTCCTTTCTTCCTCTCTAAGGTTTTCTAGGGTTTGAGGTCTTAAAATGGGGCTAAATAGGACGTCTTTATGTATTTATAGTGGAAGAAATCAAACCCAGATCGCGACTTAAAATTTCTGGATTCTGTGAAAGTGTACCGGTACGCGTATCAGTATCGTATGACTACTGGACTGCAACGTACCGATACGCGTACCGGTATAGTCTGGCTTTGNAATTTCTGGATTCTGTGAAAGTGTACCGGTACGCGTATCAGTATCGTATGACTACTGGACTGCAACGTACCGATACGCGTACCGGTATAGTCTGGCTTTGGTGTACCGGTACGCGTATCGGTATGCTTTTGTTGAATCTGTTTTTTTCCTCTATTTATCATTTCTAATCCAATTCTGATCCTTCCAAGATCATCCCAAACTTATACCACATACCTTTGCACATCAAACATGGTTGGTATAACTTCTATTACAAATAATTTCATATATTTATCCGGGTTTCCACAATATCACGATTTATACGGTTATATCTCATATGATTCATTCCTACGCCATTACATATATTAAAATTTCTACATAATTTATTATAATATTACTATAAGCATGTGGGGGTTTACAATCTAAGTCTACTAGAATTTGGTATTGGCACCCGCACCATTTGGTGTCGATACCTTGGTATTCCCCATTTTGTACCATGATACACTTCGAATATGAAAAAATGAAAAACATGAAAGTTTTAGATCTTGATATCCTCTATATTGTGTCAAAATTTTAGCACAATCGGATGGTGGGATCAAAATGTATGACAAATTTAAGAAAAGACTTATTGGTAGAAGACATGCAAGACCTACCAGTAGAAGACATGCAAAACCTATCAGTAGAAGACCCTACTAGAAAAAAACCTACTGGTAGGTTTTTGACATTCTACTGGTAGAACTTGCCCAGAAAGTCTAGACATTTCCCCACACGACTCCACTTACTCTAAGGGCCCCCNGTAGGTTTTTGACATTCTACTGGTAGAACTTGCCCAGAAAGTCTAGACATTTCCCCCACACGACTCCACTTACTCTGAGGGCCCCCCTCTTGACCTTCAAACCATACCCTGACATAATTGACACCCCATGATGCTCTCTTAACCCTAAAAGTCAGATTTCATGTGNCTCTTGACCTCCAAACCATACCCTGACATAATTGACACCCCATGATGCTCTCTTAACCCTAAAATTCAGATTTCAAGTGAGNACTTACTCTGAGGGCCCCCCTCTTGACCTTCAAACCATACCCTGACATAATTGACACCCCATGATGCTCTCTTAACCCTAAAAGTCAGATTTCATGTGAGAGAGAGAGAGAAGGGAAGCAAGAGGGAGAATAGGGGTGATTGGGAAAGCATGGGAGGAGTATGCTTGGCCTGTTTTTACTTATTCAAGTGTTCAACCTCTCCCCACTCATTGCAACTCAGTTCACACAGGCTAAGGGAAGAGAGATGGACGAAATTTAAAAATTCTTACAACATTTTCAATTTTACACAAGCTTTTAGGGAGAGGCTCAAGGAAGAAAATTAAGTTTTAGAGAGAGAAAGTAGGGTTTTCACATTTTTTNACGAAATTTAAAAATTCTTACAACATTTTCAATTTTACACAAGCTTTTAGGGAGAGACTCAAGGAAGAAAATTAAGTTTTAGAGAGAGAAAGTAGGGTTTTCACATTTTCTTCACCATTTTTATTGTAGTAAGCTTTAGATTACTTGTAATCCTTCTCTCTTTCGATTAAAACTCTTTTATTTAAGTTGTAATCAAGATTAGTTAAGTGTTCTAGCATTTACTTTTTTNAGGAAGAAAATTAAGTTTTAGAGAGAGAAAGTAGGGTTTTCACATTTTCTTCACCATTTTTATTGTAGTAAGCTTTAGATTACTTGTAATCCTTCTCTCTTTCGATTAAAACTCTTTTATTTAAGTTGTAATCAAGATTAGTTAAGTGTTCTAGCATTTACATTTCTNTTTATTGTAGTAAGCTTTAGATTACTTGTAATCCTTCTCTCTTTCGATTAAAACTCTTTTATTTAAGTTGTAATCAAGATTAGTTAAGTGTTCTAGCATTTACTTTTTTACATTTTGGTATTTTGTCTTCAATCTTTGTATTTTGGTTATGAATGTTATTTTTCTTGTAGTCTAAACATTTTCTTGCATTAATACAGTATCATGCTTCATTTCAATCCCATTTATCTTTACCTTATGTTGGTTTTTGCTTTTCCTATGAGTAGCTAGACTTTTAGTAGGCTAATCCAAGGGGAATTTTCTGTTGGATATGTGAAATTAACTCTCTTTCGTTCTTCCTCATAGTGTAAAGTATTTGGTTTGACCAAGTTGAGTGCGGACGTGGTTGTAGTTTCTTGATACACCATAGACTTGTCACAGGGTATGTTTTTTCCCAACATATCCACACTAGTCCCTCACTTCCTACGAATCAATTAAACACCGAGGTACCATTGGTTGAATGAATTGAGTCGATTTGGCATTCTCATTGGATTGACCCCTATGGATTAGCTAACCTTGCGTTCCTTGCAATTTTACCAAAACACAACTCACCAAAACACAAAAATCAAGATTTTTCAATTTTCATTTCTTTACAAATCACCCTTCAAAGCAATTTGACCTTCATTCCCTGAGGAGACGACATTGGAATACTCATTCCAAGTAAAACATGACATTGCAAGTCTTTTTTCGCTTGGGGAGCATTTTTGCACACACACACGTTTTGTTCATTCACACACGATTTTTTCTATTTTTTGCATTGAATCCGAGGGAGAGTAACACTCACCAATTCGTATAATCCATATACACACAATCCGAGTTAATGTTTGGAGATTAGGAAAAATGTATCAAGTAGATCTCCATTTTAAAAAAGGAAATCTGTGGAACGCAGTCATCGGGGTGCACATTGCCAACTTCACGGAATCACCTCGTCTGTAACAAGAATGACGTTGGCCTCACTGAACCATCCCGCTCCTCGTTAAAAGAATGACGCCTCAATCAGGGCTCCCTCGGAGCCATTAAGCAATTTTACTTGCCTATAAATTGTAAGCCCCGTCTACACATATGGGGCATCACTTATCTCTGAAACTCTACACACCTTGAGTAATAAAACTCTCCGACCACCGTAGCTGGGAGATGCCACATTTCATATAATTATAAATGATATTAACTTGCTAGTATTTTTAAAATGATTAAAATGATGAGAAAAATTTTGAATTGTTGTTAAAGGCATGGTCGTGTAAGTTTGAGTTATGGACATATTGGCTTTTGGGTCAAATTTAATTTTTGAGTTATTTAAGGTTGATAAGTGTAACTAAGTAAATTTATTAATTTTTTTGTCAAAATAACATTACCATTGAATCCAGAAAAGTCTAGAAATCATTGAATAGACGTTTAGCTCATATAGCAGTTCAAAAGAGTAAAAAAAATAATTTTAATATTTTTGGGTGTAAATTGACTTGATTTTGAGATAAATCATAAAATAAATATTTTTAGGTTAAAATAAATTTAAAAATAAATCTGGAATATCAAAAAACCTTAGGGAAGTCATAGGGATCAACTTGGAGATGTTTAGTAGCAAAACCATAATTTTGAAGAAAAATAATTTTTTTTGGCCCTATGAACAGTAAAATTCGGGATTTGCTGGTTTTAAAACACTATTTTTAGCCCCATTTGTTCCATTATTACTTTCCATTCTTGCTCAATACGTCTTAGAACCCTAGGAAAAGATAAAGGGAAAGAGAATAGGGGAAAAATGTCTCTTAAGCTTAGGCTTTGCTTGGGGCTCATAGAAAATTGGCTTAGAATTCTTGATTCCTAGGTAGGGTTCTCCTTTCTCTTGCATATACATTGATGCATCTCATATATGTTATATTTCTATTTGTTTAATATGAGCTACATACATGTGTTCATGTTATGAATCTTAATTAAATGATGAGTTTACTATGAATTTGTAAACCTACATGCATTAAATGAATTTGGGTATTGTGTGTTTGAAATCTAACTTGATTTTTGTTAAGGGTGTTTGATTGAATGTATTTGATTGGTTTCTTAAGAATGAGTATGTTACTTTGTAAATGTGTAGTTGAAGATTTTATGTCTACCACGTGTTTGATAAAATGCCAAAGCGACTATAGGTAGTGATGTTAGTGGACCGAAGCAGGGGCGAGGGGTGTAGTATTCATTCCCATACCCGTTTAAAAAAATTTCGTCCATCCCCAGTCCACCCCTGTTAACGGGTATAGTTTTCATCCCCATTAGGGATGGAAGTGGACCGGGGAAAAACAAAAATTTATCCAAATCTATCCCGTTTGGACTGGGGATGAACTATACGTATTGTACAGTGAACGTATACGGGGATACCCGTATAAACCCGTGCAGGAATCAAGGCAGTGATGGACTTACCCTTATTGCCGCCCCGTCCCATCCCTGTTATCCCTGTTAAATATATATATATATATATATATATATATATATATATATATATATATATATATATATATAAAAATACTCCCAGTTAAAGGCTTAAAGCCCTAACTTATTCTCCAGTCCCTCTATTAGCCGCTCGCCTCCATCTCTCTCTCTCTCTTACACACACACACACAGTGACACAGACACCCATCACCCCGCCTCCATTGCTCTCGTTGATCGCTGCACTCAGCAGCTCCTCATAGGTCACAATTGACTGTTTCCTTGCTGATCGTTGCATCTATCACTTGCTAGCAAATTTTCGACTCAGTTCTTCGATACACAGATCTGTATGTATATGATTTCTCTAATTTTGTATATTTGACATCTGAGAATGAAAGGCTCATTTGTATGTATGATCGGTGGGTTTTTTTATATGATTTTTCTAATTTTTTATTTGACATCTGAGAATAAAAGGCTCGTCAGTATGAATTAATTGGTGTTTTGTTTCTTTGTTGCTTTGATTGTAATTTTTCTTCTGTAGCTGTGGATTGGAGTGGTGTTAATCTGGAATCAAATTCATTTACTCAAATCTGAATTTTTGACTCTTTGTAAGATTTCCCTTTGAGGTGGTTTTTTCACATGCTAGAAACTTTGTGCTTTCAAAGCTACTTCCCCCCTTTGTAATTGATGATGAGGAATTGCAATTATGCTTGTTTTTAAAGGTCATCAATTGGTCTTGCTTCTATTTCTTCAATTTTGATCAAGGCATATCACAAGGATTCTGATTTCAGGACTTATTCCTTTTATCTTCTGATGATTTGAAGAAGGGTATAGTGAAGGGTCCTTAATAAGAGTAGGATTGATTTCTGGTTCACTAGGTTTCACCTTTTTTTTATGTAATTTATTTTAGCTTGGGACCTAGAGGGACTTGATTGAATTCAAGCCCTAGGCATACTTGATTGAATTCAAGCCCTAGGCATAGTTTGTTATAGAAGAAACTACGTAGTTTTTTTTATTATTTGTAAGATGTGACACCTATGATGGCAGATCCAGGTGTGATAACTGCTCTGGATCATCTTTATCCCATTTTCACTCTCTTTTTGCGATCTTCTCTGTCCACTTCAAAGTCCTGCATGAATTACCAATTTCATGTTATATTGCATAAAGTCATTCAAATTTTTTTTAATAGTATACCAAAAATGATTTTCTTTAGTGAGATTATGTGCTTTTTAAGTTGTACTTACTAGTATACAGAGTTCAACCCTCATAGTCCAAAGTGACCCTCCTTAGGGGCATGGAGATTAGTCCAATTTATTTCGTAATGAGTGTAGATTTGTTTTATTATAGTTTGGTTTCTACTTAGTTGACTTTTACATATAGTTGATTACAAGCAATAGAAAGAGAAGAAGTGAGAAATAATATGTCAACTCCTGAAACTTCAGCAACACCGAGTGAAAGCAACCAACTTCCAATCTCTATTGATGAAAATCAATCTACCAACTCAACTCCAATGACTCTTGGTGAAACAGATAGACATAGATCAATTGTGTGGAATCATTTCAAGAGGAAAACAACTGATGAGAAGTTAAAAGCTAAGTGCAATGAATGTAAGAAAATACTTGGTGGTGGTGCTAAGAATGAAACTACCCACTTGCATGACCATTTTAAAAGTTGTCTGAATAAGAAATATAAAAATTTGAAGTAATGTTTATTGGTATCAAACCAATCAAAGAAGGATATTGAGAAAACAATGGAGAACTGGTGATTTTTTCAAGAGGTGGGGAGGAGGGATCTTGCCAATATGATTATTCATGAATATCCTCTTAGTATGGTTGAGTATCACAGGTTTCAAAAATATTGTCACACTTTTCAACCAATGTTCAAAAAGATATCCCGGAACACTCTCAGAAATGATATCCTTTAAATTTACAAAACCGAAAAGGAGAAGACAATGAAGTTGTTGGACAAAATAAAAAGTAAAGTTGCTATCACTACAGACATTTGTTCCTCAAACAATCAAAGAAAGGGATATATGACAATCATCACACACTTTATTGACAATTCTTGAACATTGTAAAGTCGAATTATAAAGTACTAATGATCTTTCATTAGCATGTGTTATTTATTATAAGGTACTAATGATCTTCCATTAACATGTGTTATTTATTATTTTTAGATTTTTTTTATGTGTCTTATCCACATACCAACGAAGTACTTGTGGAGTGTTTGATGAATTACTTTTTCGATTGGAACCTTGATAGAAAGTTGATAATTTTGACCTTGGATAATTGTACCACTAATGATGCAATTGTGGCTATTTTGTTGGATAAACTTCCATTTGTTTCATTAATATTGCATGGTCGGTTGTTCCATATGCGTTGTTGTGCACAAATGTGAAGCTACATGGCATAAAAGTTTCTCCATTACGTTGTTTGTGTTATGTTGAATTATATCAAATTCAAGTAGTATTTTGGACATTTGTTGTTTGTGGTATGTTGGAATATGTTATACTACATTATANTGATGAATAGTAAAAATAGATATTGATTCTTATAATATAATTGAGTATATTTACCATAATTTTGGATTTTGTTGAGTTATTCTAAAATATGGAGAGGGTGGTGTTGATGTACATAACTTTTTACTCCTTTAATTTTCAAATTTTGCTATAAGAGGGTACAAATTGTATTTTTGGGGGGTGTGTGTGAGTTATTTTGAAAATGCGTTATGTTGGAAATAAAAATGTAAGATTTTGAGAAACTACGTATTTTTTTAAAAGTGTCGAAGTTATGGTTTGTGTTGGGAATGAAAGATGATCATAAAATTATGATTTGAAACTTATATGCTTGGTACCGACAGATAGAGGATTAGTAGACAGTTGGGGCCCTTAAGGGGGGTTCCCTAAGCGGCTACTAGTCCTAGGGGAATTGGTGATGGTAGTGATTTTTGGTGACTGTCGTGTGACATCACAAGTTATGCTTTACACATTCCTCCTAAAATGCAAAAAAAGCAATGAGACCCTAGGGTGCAAGACCCAAAAGGTTTCCCAAAGATGGTTCATTCGTAAATTGATGTTGGTTTGATAATATTTATCCATATGGGTAGCATACATGGATTTTGAGTGCCAAGAAACCAATAGACCAATATTTCAACAAACCTCTTGAGTGGAGTGAGATTGTGGTGAAAGTACGTAGAGCTAATATTTTTTAAAAATAACTTGGAAAGAATAAGTTTAAAATTGTGTTAAAAACAAGAAATGATTGTTTTACTAGATTTATCATCCATATACTTGCATAAAGGTTTATGTGACGCCCCTAAAATCGTGGGTCCTTTATTAACTCGTTGACCATCCATCAACTGGTGAAAATACCCGTTAATGCCACATAACCCAACACCACGACATAACATCCCCTTTACCGAGATCACAACAATACAAAGTTTGGGCAGAATCTCACTTGTACCAGGTACTCCCAAACGCATAACCTGTGTATACTACATCACTTGACCCATTCGAGGTCTAATATACATTAATTTATCTTCATTTAATGTCCATTTATATCATTTAAACAAAAGAACCCAATACCCATAGGCCGCAAAACATTTCAAAATTTGAGATTTTAACAAAACCTATTGGTAGAAGATGAGAAAGATCTACCGGTAGAAAAAGGCTATTGGAAAAGTTCTACCACAAAACTTGATGTTCTACCGATAGGTTTATCCTACTGGAAAAGTTCTACCGGTAGAAGAACTCGTCGTTCTACCAGTAGGTCTTAACAATTTTTCCTTGTTTTCATCTTTTTTCAATTCCAATTCATTTTAAACTTGTACAATGCCAACCCAAACACATATAACATCATTTTAAACAAAAATACAGTTCATATGAGTTCTATTTATAATCCTTTACAATATTACATGTCCAAAACTCAATAACATAATAGTTTTTACAAAAAATGTTTCAAAAGCCACATCTTGGCTTTTCTTCAACAATGAGGGCCCAATTGTGAGTCGTTCATCAGCGCATATCCCGCATCTGAAATGTTGTCCCTATAAAGGGTGAGTCACGCTNAACCAACGGTACTTTCATAGATCGTTGGAGTTTTTTCTATTTTTGCCTCTCTTCCTCTCTCCAACGAAACCTAGCAGAATGTGTGGGGAGAAAATCAGATTTTCTCCCCTATTCATATCCTTTAGGTGCTTGGTCCATATCATCTCACATGTTCCTCATTCTGGGGTCCGATTTCATCCCAAAACGATTAAATTTCTTCTTGATTCAAGTTCAAAATATTTTTATATAAACTTCCTTTAAATTATTTTTTAATTTTTAAAATTTAATTCCATGTCTCATTTTTAGGTCATACGATACCCGATTGTTTCGTTAAATGTAAAAAATTCAACTATCTTAAAATTCGATAAAAATTTTCTGGGTAGATAGATTTCACGAGACGAATCCAATGGTGAGATCCATTTTGTCATCTGAGTTCTAGAAAAATTTAGGTTTTCAACCCGTATTGTAGTGGTAAATTACTGTTTTGCCTTTTTTCATAAAAATTCAAATTTACCCCTGTTTTATAGATTCTCACTTCATGATTTATAAAATCAATGGTGTTGCATCATGATTTAAGAAGAAAGATTTTATAGTATAACCTTGAGATTTGGTTTCGATATGGTAAATTTCTTGATGTTTTATTTATGTATTTTAAATAATAGTACGTAGTGTACTTTCAAAAATACTAACCAATTATCATGTTCTTAGACTTATTGATGAGTTATTTTATTATCTATTAAGTTGACATTTAAAACCTTGTATATACTTGAAAATAGATTATCCTATTGAGCGTATGGTTAATCCTTATCATTTAATATTTTCAGTTAAGGACATATGTTGGTGGACTGTATTGTGGGAGTATCAAGGTAGAAGATAGTTGTTGTAATTTTTATATATTTAGTTAAAACACATAAAGAACTTAAGTGATTTATATCTTAGTTAATTTAAGAAAATATGTATAAATTGGACCTTTTAAATGCTTTACTTATAAAATTTTTAGATATTATGCTCATGACGAAGAATTTTGGATAATTAGATTATAAACTGAGTTTAAGAGGACTTCATGGATCTTCATTTGCCACTCTGGTATTGAATGATAATGATTTATTTGTGGATGTCATAAGAAGATATGTATATGGTTGATATGATGTGAATGACTAGTTAGGTATGATTATTATGTTTANGACCAACGGTACTTTCATAGATCGTTGGAGTTTTTTCTATTTTTGCCTCTCTTCCTCTCTCCAACGAAACCTAGCAGAATATGTGGGGAGAAAATCAGATTTTCTCCCCTATTCATATCCTTTAGGTGCTTGGTCCATATCATCTCACACGTTCCTCATTCTGGGGTCCGATTTCATCCCAAAACGATTAAATTTCTTCTCGGTTCAAGTTCAAAATATTTTTATATAAACTTCCTTTAAATTATTTTTTAATTTTTGAAATTTAATTCCATGTCTCATTTTTAGGTCACACGACACCCGATTGTTTCGTTAAATGTAAAAAATTCAACTGTCTTAAAATTCGATAAAAATTTTCTGGGTAGATAGATTTCACGAGACGAATCCAATGGTGAGATCCNCACAATTTTGTGTATCATTAATTTCGACTCGAAATATGTATAAATTTTTATAGAAAATATTAAAAAAATTAAGTAATTATTGGAAGAAGTTTTTTTTTTATCCAATTTTTTTGGAAGAAGTTCAGTTAAAGTTTAGATGTAATTTGTAAAATTTTAATTAAATAAAATTNAAAATTTACCCCTGTTTTATAGATTCTCACTTCATGATTTATAAAATCAATGGTGTTGCATCATGATTTAAGAAGAAAGGTTTTATAGTATAACCTTGAGATTTGGTTTCGATGTGGTAAATTCCTTGATGTTTTATTTATGTATTTTAAATAATAGTACGTAGTGTACTTTCAAAAATACTAACCAATTATCATGTTCCTAGACTTATTGATGAGTTATTTTATTATCTATTAAGTTGACATTTAAAACCTTGTATATACTTGAAAATAGATTATCCTATTGAGCGTATGGTTAATCATCCTTATCATTTAATATTTTCAGTTAAGGACATATGTTGGTGGACTGTATTGTGGGAGTATCAAGGTAGAAGATAGTTGTTGTAATTTTTATATATTTAGTTAAAACACATAAAGAACTTAAGTGATTTATATCTTAGTTAATTTAAGAAAATATGTATAAATTGGACCTTTTAAATGCTTTACTTATAAAATTTTAGATATTATGCTCATGACGAAGAATTTTGGATAATTAGATTATAAACTGAGTTTAAGAGGACTTCATGGATCTTCATTTGTCACTCTGGTATTGAATGATAATGATTTATTTGTGGATGTCATAAGATGATATGTATATGGTTGATATGATGTGAATGACTAGTTAGGTATGATTATTATGTTTAATACTCTCACATGTATCTCTTACCAATTATCTGGTGCCCAATTTTTAAAGGAAACTTTACCGAAATTAGGGTGCATTGTATTGAGTGAATTTTTTTTTACAACAAACCAATATGTGTTTTTGGAATAAAGAAAGGGTTTTTTTTCCTCAAGCTTTTATAAAATTTGAGGCATGATGCAGCCATTCCCTATGGAGTAGCTCACTCAGATCGAACCACCTAATATGTGTGTTTGATTGTGTTGAGCATATCCCATCACATACTTTATTACATACTGAATTGATTTTGCATATACAATTTTGTGTATCATTAATTTCGACTCGAAATATGTATAAATTTTTATAGAAAATATTAAAAAAAATTAAGTAATTATTGGAAGAAGTTTTTTTTTGATCCAATTTTTTTGGAAGAAGTTCAGTTAAAGTTTAGATGTAATTTGTAAAATTTTAATTAAATAAAATTATTCGGATTAGATATAGATGTTAAAAATAAAATTTATCAAATAATCAAATCAAATTCAGTCCTTGAAGAAGTGGATAACTTTGATCTTGGGAAAAAATGTAACAGCCGAGATTCGTCGAAGGGATAAAAAAAGAAAGAAGAGAAAAAAAAAGAAGTTTTGTGTTTCTTTCTATCCAAATAAGAGAACAAAGAAATCTTTATCAACTTAAGCAGATTTTATTTTATTTTATTTTTGACCAAAAAAGCAGATTTTATTTCAGATCGTTTTTTCATAAAATAAATAAAAGGTCTGTATAGTGGATGAAGGTCAAGTCGATCCAAATTTCATCCGGGACCTTTAATCGACCCAACATACTTAAAATAAAACCCACGAAATTGAGAGGATCCGGAACCGAGTGGGGCTGTCTGTTGGGCGCGTGTTGTATGGATGGTTTGTTTTGTTTGGTTGGCTTTTATTTCTTTTCTCCTTTGTTTTTGTGGAGAGGAGAGAACGAACGCTCTACCTCTCTCCCTGTACAAACTTCCGCTTCCTAAACCTTTTTCTACTCCCTCTAACTTTGGTCGTTGGTTGTGCAATTTTAGAGTGGTGATCAGCTGGAAATCAATGGGAATTTCGGTCCTGGGATATGCTAGCGTTACGGAGTGGTGATGGACGTTGTAGAGGTGTTGGTGTTGCTGGTGCTGGTGCTGGAGGCTCTGGTGATGGTCTCGTAATGGATTTTGATGCCGGAATACCCATATCCCGACAGACTGTCACCGAGGGACGCTCCTCTTTGTCTCCATCCTTGAACGAAGGTCCCCTGCTAATCAGTTTCTTCCGTGGGTGTGTGTCTTAGTGTGCGATTTTTCTTTCTTTTTTCACTAAGTTTTGAATTTCAATAACTTTTTCTTTTTGCTTTCGTTACATTTTATTTTTCAGTTATTAATGCCATGCTTGTGAATTTTATCACTTGCAGATATCGGTATGGCTTATTATTTTATTGAATAATTCTTCGTTTTAAGGTTTTTTTTTTAATTTGCCGAAATTAATTTTTGAAAAATATATTTACACCACCAAAAAGAGGAAAAAGAAAAGAAGTCATGCATGAAGATTTGATCAGGGTGTTTTTGAATTAATACGAAAATGACAGTCGTTTGGTTACTGAAATTGAGTAATGCTAATTGATATTCCCTTTCATTCTCTCTAATTGAGTTTTTTCGAGAATTTCTTTTTCTGAAGTTGGTTTTTTGCTCTCTGGAGGAAATTATCTTTTTGTTGTTTCGAGCTATTAGAGTTTTGAATTTCCCTGAATAAGTTGATTATCTCCAGTATCAAATAGGTAGTGATCAAACTTTTGGCTGTCTAACAAGAAAAGTTGTTTTTTTTTGTATCCCAATTGTGGTTTTTAAAACATAGAATTTATAAAAATGGTTTTTCATCATCTGTTAAAAGTATTATCCAAATTGGGTGTGGAAGATTTGTAAAAGATGTAATTTTGGAATTTTTGCATTGGTGTGGTTCAACTTTTTGGAAACTTAGCTCTTATTTGAAGCAAAACAAACGCCACAGTTTGGAGGCACAATTGAAAATTTCAGAATAATAGAAATCATGGTTAAGTTTTGTATATTATACACATCAATTATGCTAAAAGTTAGTAACTGATTGCTTTAATGGTATTTCAGACACATTTTGGCAAATGAACTTGAGATCAAACAAGACGATGGATTATGGACCTTATCCTGTGCGTGAAGGTGAACCTGACTGTTCTTACTACATTAGAACAGGCCTATGCAGATTTGGGGCAGCATGCCGATTTAACCATCCTCCTAATAGGAAACTGGTAAGACCTACAGCAAGTCTGTGGTTTATTACTGCTACATGAATGGGAAGTGTGTGCACATTATATATGAGTATCTTGTGCATATGTTTAAATGCATTATCCTAACGGTGGTATGATCTGCAGATATAGTTAGAGTGTTGAGCTAATGGAGCTGTGTGTACCTATTTTTACGAAGTCATAAGTGGTTATCTTGTCAAATAAATAGGACAGTCAATTTCGAATTCTTTGTCTAATTCCTTCTGTTCATAGTTGTAAATGTGCAGTTCACACGAAGGAATAACTTTGTATATATACAAACACATGCATGCATGCAAACGCTCATGCATGTGTGCACACACTCACATGCTCCTTTTGATAGGAGTGTACACATTTGGGATGTATCACCAAATGCCTAAAAGAGAATCACTTTTTTCTTGTACATTTTTGGATAAATTACCTTTTATTCCTAAATGAGAAACACCTTACCTCCCTAATGTTTGAAAATAAGCTTATAACTCCCCTTGTGATTTTGGATTGAAGGAAATCGTTAGATAATACACCAAAACTAACTCAATGTATATTACACGTGTCAAAAACGCGATGTGGGAATTGGATGGAGTTGATTCCCTCCAAAATTTAAATTTTAGAAGACCAAAATGCCCTCATACCTATATAAACCTTATTTTCCCTCTACATAGACATCCATATCACTCTCTTTCTCTATATCCACATACACACGTTCTTTGGGAGAGAAAGAAGCCATGCCAATCCATCCTATCTTGAAAGTCCTCACATTGATTATTCAACACTTTGATGTCTTCAAATATGATGCCAAACTCAGATGTTGAAACTAATATGGATGACCTTAGTCAGCAACTGGCCAGAAAAACCTGCCTCACCGGTGCTACCATAGAATCCCCAAACCATACTCCCAATTCTAACACTGAAAGGGACTTGTTTGACCACAACCCCGAGAAACACTGGTGCTGCCCAGTGGTTTCTTCTTTGTTGCACCATGTTCATTCTACATTCCAATGTCAACCCGAGTCCTATTTGAAACCAGAGGATCCAATTGAATAGATCCCTGAAATATGCAATAGACCTTTATCAAATAATGCTGCTGACAAGGCAGCTATGACAATTGGGCCTTTAGCGATGCCCATCCCTTTGACAACCCGGTAATCTATCCACTCTTACATAGTTTAAGACTAATCCTTCATATAGTTAAGCGCCCTATATATCAGAATGTTGCAGAGTTCATGGAAACTCAGACTTCCATATTCGTCATTCCTGGTCAGTGTCCAAGCTTACCTTGGTATACAACCACGACTATAAGACTTCAAAGTTACTTCTTTGAAAGAAAGTGTTTCAGTATAAATCCCAAAGGAATGGAGTGTGCCTCTNGTCAGTGTCCAAGCTTACCTTGGTATACAACCACGACTATAAGACTTCAAAGCTACTTCTTTGAAAGAAAGTGTTTCAGTATAAATCCCAAAGGAATGGAGTGTGCCTCTGTTATTAGTCAACTTGTTTTGTCAAAAGTTGTATAGAAGCAACATTTTATACTTGCAGGAAGACATTTGCCCGCCATCCCTACTAGGAATAGCTGTACATGTGTGATTTGGTTTGAGGTGTGAGAGAATAACAAAAAGAAAAGCAAGAAAAAAGAGGAAGGAGAAGGAGGCAAAAGAAGAGGGCAGAGTTATCTGTTTATTTTAACAGATTTAGATGTATCACTTTGTCTAAAACACAAGGGGGATATGAGCATATTTTTAACCTTAGGGAGGTAATACTTCTTTGGCCTAACCACAGGGCGATAAAAAGTAATTATCCTACATTTTTTATGAACAAATGTGTGCCACACCCACACCCACTCAAACACGCATGTGCAAACACAAAGATACACATACAAACACAAGCAGCATTACATAGTTTTGGGAGTGTTGATAGATGGCTCTTCCCACTAAACTATAAGTCGATGTGATTGTCTAATACCTTGATGAGTTATTTTTCAAATTTTCAAAGTCGATGGATTCTATTAAATACAAATTAATTCTAGGCTATCGCCACAGCAAGGATGAAAGGAGAGTATCCGGAGAGAATAGGACAACCTGAATGTCAGGTATGTACTTACAATTCATTTGCTTGTATAAAAGAATTTCTTATGTTTTTGCTACGTGGTGGATTCTTTCTTCATTCCCCCTGGAAGTTACAAATGTATAAATGTATTGTCAGGATAGAGTATATTGCTTCCTCATTCTATCATATTTTGAGTCTTTCTGTTAAGTTCTAACCAAGTGGTTGACTTGTTAGGACAATTTTTCACTTGAACCATCGTAGAAAGAAATGGAAAATAAATTCTCTAAGCACACCCTTATGGGAAATTCAATTGATGTCGAACATACAATAAGAAAAAGAATATGAAATTTCACATGGAGTGTGCTTATGGCCCTATTAAAACATACATTGGGTTAAAATCAGGCCAATATTTTACATTGGTGGTTAATAGGCTATTGAAATTTATTTATTTATTTTTACTAGGTTTTTGTGTGTCGGGGGTACTTTGATTATTTTGATAGTTGCTGAGCACTGCATGTAATCTGTGGGCCCTAATTTTGGTATTTTTTTGTAGTTTTCTAGTATAGTCTTATAGTCAAGGAGTCACATGTTTTCTATTACTGCATCTTCATCCTTAAAGAATAAGAGCATCTAGTAATCTAGTAATTTATCGACGCACTAATAGAGGTAGATCACGTTAGATTTGAACACTTTGTGTGAATCTTTTGAAGCTCGGCTGTTGCTTAATGCGACTTTATCTTCAAGGTTTGATTTCTAGGGAACCTTTTTGTAGAATTTTAGATGATTCTTCTTCTTTTTTTTCTTCAACAAGACCTTAAACCCATTCCTCTCACTCGCAAATCCATTTTTTTTTCCCCAAAAAGTCTCGCAAATCCATTTTTTACAAAGGCCAACTATTTCTTTTAACACGATGCAGTACTAGCAACCCAAAAACCTTCAATGGATCTAATTTCCTACTAAGCTTGAGTAGTAGTTCACAACAAGGATAAAAAATGTGTTTCGGTCATCTTAGAAATGGAAATGTTTCGTAAACAGAGAAAAAAATTAGTAACATGTGGATATATAAATAAAAATCTATTACATATCGGTAAGTTCCTTAAGCGTACTTATTATCTTAACATCCATTTTATACTAGCTAACGTCAAGTTGGAGAAGNGTCACTCGCAAATCCATTTTTTTTTTTTCCCAAAAAGTCTCGCAAATCCATTTTTTACAAAGGCCAACTATTTCTTTTAACACGATGCAGTACTAGCAACCCAAAAACCTTCAATGGATCTAATTTCCTACTAAGCTTGAGTAGTAGTTCACAACAAGGATAAAAAATGTGTTTCGGTCATCTTAGAAATGGAAATGTTTCGTAAACAGAGAAAAAAATTAGTAACATGTGGATATATAAATAAAAATCTATTACATATCGGTAAGTTCCTTAAGCGTACTTATTATCTTAACATCCATTTTATAATAGCTAACGTCAAGTTGGAGAAGGAAGAAAAAGGTTAATATAAGGTGGAGGCCACTTCAACTAACGTCAAATACTTCATTTTCATTACACAAATACAGTTGCATGATATTAAGGTCTCATAATTATCACGCCCCAAATTTCATAAAATTGTGTGATTTAAAGAAAATCTTTTGATCGGGATATTTCCACAAGTTTAAAGGTATTTAGGGAAATGATT
This sequence comes from Ilex paraguariensis, assembly GCA_963454935.2. Classification (NCBI taxonomy): domain Eukaryota; kingdom Viridiplantae; phylum Streptophyta; class Magnoliopsida; order Aquifoliales; family Aquifoliaceae; genus Ilex; species Ilex paraguariensis. Next base: position 1,315,239 of record CAUOFW020005058.1, read on the forward strand.
ATTATCTTCCATTTTCATCCATAGCTGTTGTTGGTTTTTGTGACGTTGACTAGGCAGGTAGTCATGGTGATAGATGATCTATTTCTGGTTATTATATATTTGTTGGTGGTAATCTTATTACTTGGTGCAGTAAGAATCAGAACATGGTTGCACGTTCTAGAGCAGAGGTTAAGTATTGTGCTATAGCTCATATTGCTTGTGAGATGTTTTGGATTTGTTGTTTACTTTGTGATACAAGACTTGATGTGTCATGTGCTGTGAAGAAGCATTGTGATAACCAAGCAACTATTGTCATCGCAAGTAATTGGCATTTCATGAGCCGCGAGCATTAGAGATGTCAATAGACCAAATCGGGGGTGGAGGGTATAGTTTTCATCCCCGTATCCGCTTAAAAAATCTTCGTCCATTCTTGGTACACTCCCGTTAACGGGTATAATTTTCATCCTCATCCCCGTCCGCAGATAAATTTCTAGTCTCCTTCTCCGTTCCCGCTTTTCTCGTATCCGCCCAAGCCCAATCCCAAGCCTAAGCCCAAGGTCAAGTCAACATAATCTAAAATTCTAAATAAATCCAATATTTTAAATAATCTAACATAATCTATCACAACATAATGTAACATAACATATTCCAACACAACACAAATAACATATGTCCAAAAAACTACTTGAATTTGAATTCTGTATCAATCAAGTACAATAGCATTCTATAGTATTGCAGCAGGAATAAGATAAATTAAAAGTAGTCCTTAATGGAAAATAAAAATAACTTCACATGCAAGATTTACAGATGTAGCTAATAATGACATACTGATTTGAAGTAGTGGTGAAATAGTTGCCAAGTAATTTGAGAGGCATACCTTCAGTCTCTGTATATTTGAAACAATCTTGGACTGAGAACAATTTCATCTTATTAGGATATTCTTTGGAAGGCCGCACTAACTGAGGTACAAGCTCAATTAGTTATGTAAATGAGACGGTGGACATAGTGGATCTCAATGGGAAACGAAGTCCCCAAATAAAATAAACAATAACCATAGTTCTTTACTTCAACTACTTTGTTATTGCACCATCCTTGACTATGAATCACTAGTTTTCAACTTGATCTACGATATATGCTAGAGTGAGGTTGATAGCCCACCCAGTGGAATCAATCCATAATATGACAGTAGTCAGAGTTATAGAATCATTGGATAGTGTATAAAGAAAGTTATAAAAATAACTAGGCAATTAAATAGTTATCAACATCGACACAAAAGTCTCAAGTTCAGAGGAACTTGGAGGATCACCTTTAATCCACCATCAGCGATTGAGAGAGAGAGAGAGAGAGATATGAGTCGATGGTGGTGGCGGGTGGCTGATAGAAAAAGTTAGGGCTTAGGGCTTGTAACTGAGAGTATATATATTTATATATATTTAACGGGNGATATGAGTCGATGGTGGTGGCGGGCGGCTGATAGAATAAGTTAGGGCTTAGGGCTTGTAACTGAGAGTATATATATTTATATATATTTAACGGGTAACGGGGAGGGGCGGGGATAAGGGTAAGTCCATCCCGCCATCATCCCCGCACGGGTTTATACGGGTATCTCCGTATACATCTACCGTCCAATACTTATATTCCATCCCTGGTCCAAACGGGACGGGTTTGAATGAATACCTATTTTTCTCCGGTCCACTCTTATCCCTAGCGAGCATGTCGAATACATTGAGGTGAATTGTCATTTTATTCGAGATTTCTTGATGTGAAAGCAGATCATCACTCCATATATCAAGTCTAGTGATCAGTTGAGTGACATTCTTACCATGCTATTGACTCAGTCTGCAAGTTGGTCATTTCTTATCTTTATGCTCTAACTTGAGCGAGAGTGTTATATTCGACATATGTTAATTAGTGTATGGTAATATTATAATTACCAAGAAGGAGTATCTATTATAAAAGAGTGTAGGGCAACTTAGCCTACAACTGATTATTTTGTCTTTTTTTGTTTCTTTTCTCTCTCGTTTGGTCATTATGTTCTTTCTTCGTAACCCTAATATTTACTGTTATCATCTCAACTTATATATTGGATTTATTGTCTAAAAGTGATACTCTTGGTGCATACTTAATTGATACTCCTATGGACTCTACAATTAAGTTAGATGCTGAGAGTGATAGAGTTTTTGATAATGTAGGGCGTTATCGGAGATTAGCTGTTAAGCAGTTATGCGTCCTGATATTATCCATATTGTTGGTATGGTTAGTCAGTCCATGCATCATTCTCGTAAGCCTTATTAGGAGGTTATTTGTCGTATTCTTCAGTATTTAAAAAGAGTACTAGATAAATGATTATTATATCGTCCCTTATCATCCATGATTATTACTGACTTTTCTTATAAACGATATACTTCGGATTACTATACATTTAGTGGGGGTAATCTTATGACGTGGTGCAACAAAAAATAGTTGCATGTCAAGTTTGAGGGTAATGACTGAATACTGGGCCATGACTCATTTTGCATATGAGATGTTATGGGTTCGTTCTTTACTTCATGATAGAGGTATTAGTGTGCCCTTTCCTATGGAGTTACATTGTAACTAGACAACTATTTTATTACCAGTAATTTGGTATTTCATAAGAGGACTAAACACATTAAAGTGGATTACCATTTTATTTGAGATCTCTTGATGTGGAAGGAGATTATCATACTATACATCAAGTATAGTGATCAGATGGGTTACATCCTTACTAAACCATTACTTTAATCTGCATTCACTAATCTTTGTTTCAGGTTGGGTATTTTTAATCTTTATGCTCCAACTTGAGGAGGAGTGTTAAGAGTTTTTATTTAATATTATTAGTAGTTAACAAGGAGTCTCTATTATAAATAAGACTGTAGGGCAACTTAGCCTACGACTGATTAATTTGTCTTTTTTTGTTTCTTTTCTCTCTCGTTTGCTCATTATGTTCTTTCTTTGTAACCCTAATATTATTGTTATCATCTCAACTTATATATTGGATTTATTGTCTAAAAGTGATACTCTTGGTGCACGCTCAATTGATACTCCTATGGACTCTACAATTAAGTTAGATGTTGAGAGTGATAGAGTTTTTGATAATGTAGGGCGTTATCAGAGGTTGGCTGTTAAGTTATCTTACAGTTTTGCGTCTTGATATTATCCATATTGTTGGTATGATTAGTCAGTTCATGCATCATTTTCGTAAGCCTTATTAGGAGGTTATTTGTCGTATTCTTCGGTATTTAAAAAGAGTACTTGATAAATGATTATTATATCATCCCTTATCATCCATGATTATTACTGACTTTTCTTATAAACGATATCCTTCGGATTACTATACATTTAGTGGGGGTAATCTTATGACGTGGTGCAACAAAAAACATGTAGTTACACGTTCAAGTTTGAGGGTAGAGACTGAATACTTAGCCATGACTCATATTGCATATGAGATATTATGGGTTCGTTCTTTACTTCATGATAGAGGTATTAGTGTGCCCTCTCCTATGGAGTTACATTGTAACCAGACAACTATTTCATTGCCAGTAATTTGGTATTTCATGAGAGGACTAAACACATTGAAGTGGATTGCCATTTTATTTGAGTTCTCTTGATGTGGAAGGAGATTATCACACTATACATCAAGTATAGTGATCAGATGGGTTACATCCTTACCAAACCATTGTCTTAATCTGTATTCACCAATCTTTGTTTCAAGTTGGGTATTTTTAATCTTTATGCTCTGACTTGAGGGGGAGTGTTCGAGTTTTTATTTAATATTATTAGTAGTGTAGAGTAATAATGTAATTACTTATTATTATTATTAAGAGAGTGTAGTACAACATAGCTTACACAATTGATTATTCCCTTTCTTCCATCTCTCTCTCTCTCTAACCCTAATATCAGTTTTATTATTCAACTTCCCTCATTCATGTCATTTGCAAACTAGTGTCGATAAAAGAAATGTGCTAGCCAAACTAATCCTTACAAATTACATGCATAGTTATTGTTTAATGGGAAATGTTAATTTTGCTCTTTAGTCAATATTATTGGAGGTTTAGCATTAGAAGTTGAAGTTGAAGAGGGTGGATGTGTATCCGCCCCAAAGTAGAGGGGGTGTTGTGTGTNTCTCGTCCATTCTTGGTACACTCCCGTTAACGGGTATAATTTTCATCCTCATCCCCGTCCGCGGATAAATTTCTAGTCTCCTTCTCCGTTCCCGCTTTTCTCGTATCCGCCCAAGCCCAATCCCAATCTCAAGCCTAAGCCCAAGGTCAAGTCAACATAATCTAAAATTCTAAATAAATCCAATATTTTAAATAATCTAACATAATCTATCACAACATAATGTAACATAACATATTCCAACACAACACAAATAACATATGTCCAAAAAACTACTTGAATTTGAATTCTGTATCAATCAAGTACAATAGCATTCTATAGTATTGCAGCAGGAATAAGATAAATTAAAAGTAGTCCTTAATGGAAAATAAAAATAACTTCACATGCAAGATTTACAGATGTAGCTAATAATGACATACTGATTTGAAGTAGTGGTGAAATAGTTGCCAAGTAATTTGAGAGGCATACCTTCAGTCTCTGTATATTTGAAACAATCTTGGACTGAGAACAATTTCATCTTATTAGGATATTCTTTGGAAGGCCGCACTAACTGAGGTACAAGCTCAATTAGTTATGTAAATGAGACGGTGGACATAGTGGATCTCAATGGGAAACGAAGTCCCCAAATAAAATAAACAATAACCATAGTTCTTTACTTCAACTACTTTGTTATTGCACCATCCTTGACTATGAATCACTAGTTTTCAACTTGATCTACGATATATGCTAGAGTGAGGTTGATAGCCCACCCAGTGGAATCAATCCATAATATGACAGTAGTCAGAGTTATAGAATCATTGGATAGTGTATAAAGAAAGTTATAAAAATAACTAGGCAATTAAATAGTTATCAACATCGACACAAAAGTCTCAAGTTCAGAGGAACTTGGAGGATCACCTTTAATCCACCATCAGCGATTGAGAGAGAGAGAGAGAGAGATATGAGTCGATGGTGGTGGCGGGTGGCTGATAGAAAAAGTTAGGGCTTAGGGCTTGTAACTGAGAGTATATATATTTATATATATTTAACGGGTAACGGGGAGGGGCGGGGATAAGGGTAAGTCCATCCCGCCATCATCCCCGCACGGGTTTATACGGGTATCTCCGTATACGTCCACCGTCCAATACGTATATTTCATCCCTGGTCCAAACGGGACGGGTTTGAATGAATACCTATTTTTCTCTGGTCCACTCTCATCCCTAGCGAGCATGTCGAATACATTGAGGTGAATTGTCATTTTATTCGAGATTTCTTGATGTGAAAGCAGATCATCACTCCATCTATCCAGTCTAGTGATCAGTTGAGTGACATTCTTACCATGCTATTGACTCAGTCTGCAAGTTGGTCATTTCTTATCTTTATGCTCTAACTTGAGCGAGAGTGTTATATTCGACATATGTTAATTAGTGTATGGTAATATTATAATTACCAAGAAGGAGTATCTATTATAAAAGAGTGTAGGGCAACTTAGCCTACAACTGATTATTTTGTCTTTTTTTGTTTCTTTTCTCTCTCGTTTGCTCATTATGTTCTTTCTTCGTAACCCTAATATTTACTGTTATCATCTCAACTTATATATTGGATTTATTGTCTAAAAGTGATACTCTTGGTGCATACTTAATTGATACTCCTATGGACTCTACAATTAAGTTAGATGCTGAGAGTGATACAGTTTTTGATAATGTAGGGCGTTATCGGAGATTAGCTGTTAAGCAGTTATGCGTCCTGATATTATCCATATTGTTGGTATGGTTAGTCAGTCCATGCATCATTCTCGTAAGCCTTATTAGGAGGTTATTTGTCGTATTCTTCAGTATTTAAAAAGAGTACTAGATAAATGATTATTATATCGTCCCTTATCATCCATGATTATTACTGACTTTTCTTATAAACGATATACTTCGGATTACTATACATTTAGTGGGGGTAATCTTATGACGTGGTGCAACAAAAAACATGTAGTTACACGTTCAAGTTTGAGGGTAGAGACTGAATACTTAGCCATGACTCATATTGCATATGAGATATTATGGGTTCGTTCTTTACTTCATGATAGAGGTATTAGTGTGCCCTCTCCTATGGAGTTACATTGTAACCAGACAACTATTTCATTGCCAGTAATTTGGTATTTCATGAGAGGACTAAACACATTGAAGTGGATTGCCATTTTATTTGAGTTCTCTTGATGTGGAAGGAGATTATCACACTATACATCAAGTATAGTGATCAGATGGGTTACATCCTTACCAAACCATTGTCTTAATCTGTATTCACCAATCTTTGTTTCAAGTTGGGTATTTTTAATCTTTATGCTCTGACTTGAGGGGGAGTGTTCGAGTTTTTATTTAATATTATTAGTAGTGTAGAGTAATAATGTAATTACTTATTATTATTATTAAGAGAGTGTAGGACAACATAGCTTACACAACTGATTATTCCCTTTCTTCCATCTCTCTCTCTCTCTAACCCTAATATCGGTTTTATTATTCAACTTCCCTCATTCATGTCATTTGCAAACTAGTGTCGATAAAAGAAATGTGCTAGCCAAACTAATCCTTACAAATTACATGCATAGTTATTGTTTAATGGGAAATGTTAATTTTGCTCTTTAGTCAATATTATTGGAGGTTTAGCATTAGAAGTTGAAGTTGAAGAGGGTGGATGTGTATCCGCCCCAAAGTAGAGGGGGTGTTGTGTGTGTAATCTGTTTTAATTAATTTTGTACTGTCCGAGAATCAGAATGTGATTTAGTGGTTGCATCTTTCATTTAGAGTTCTTTTTAGTTGGCTTGTTCTGAGTTGGTCTAATTGTTACAGTTTTAAATTTTGTGCCGCTTATGTTGGCATTTTTTGAATTCACAGTACTACTTGAAGACAGGAACTTGCAAGTTTGGAGCCACGTGCAAGTTTCATCATCCTAGAGACAAGGCTGGGATTGCTGGAAGAGTTTCCTTGAATGTTTTGGGCTATCCACTTCGTGTGGTTTGGTTTTTTGATTTTCCACTCTTTCATATCACTGCAATCACATGTTCATAAATGGGTTTATCCTCTTATGGCACATTCCCGATGATAGTTACTTTGCATTTCCCTCTACTTCTATGTTATACTTTTTTCAAATATTATATTTTGTTGCATAGTTGTATGGTATGATCATAAACAAGGATTCGATTCGGCATGTGCTTGCCAGAATGGCAAATCCTAGTTGGAAAAAATAAAATATGGTCATGAAGAGATCACAAAACAATTTTCTTTAAGTTATATTAGTGGAACATTAACTTGAACTTAATCCTGGTCCAAGCTTGATCAACCAGAGGAATGAGGGGAAAAAAAGAGGTTCAAGCTGTATAGTTGTGCTATTTTAATCATCAGTTCTGTTGATAATAAATGCATCAGTATAGAAGGCAATTCGCTGTTGAAGACAAATAGACGAAGTGAGTTAAATGACCATATTCATTTGGAATGACCAAAAGCCATAATGATATAAGCTTTATGAGAAGCAACTGAAAGAGAGAAAAAATGCATTCAGAATCAATTTTTGTGAGGCAAAATATTCCATTGGACAAATATAGGGCTTATGCTTTTTGTGTTTCCCTGTGCTGTGGGCATAGTATGTGCATCACACGTCTGAAGGGTCATACTTACACTGTTGGGTCTTTTCATGCTTCTTGGGTTGTATAAATTTTGTTTCCTGATTTTAGTATTCTTTCTCTTTTATGCTTCCTTTTAGAATGAGGTCGAATGTGCTTATTATTTGAGAACGGGACAATGCAAGTTTGGAAGCACATGTAAATTCCACCATCCCCAGCCATCTAATATGATGGTCACAGTGCGTGGTTCTCCTGTTTATCCACCTGTCCATTCTCCAACAACCCCTGGTCAGCAATCATATCAAGGAGCAATAACAAACTGGTCTGTGTCCAGAGCTTCTTTCATTCCCAGTCCACGCTGGCAGGGCCCTTCAAGTTACACTCCTGTAGTTCTGCCTCAGGGAGTGGTGTCAATCTCAGGATGGAATGCATACAATGTAAACTTTTAGTTATTTGAATTAGTTGCCTACTTGATCACTTTCATTGTCTATGTTATATTGAGGCGATAGAATGTATGCATCTTTACATTTATGCCAAAGTAAAGTTTTATGGAATAATAATTTTGCAATCTCCAATAATAATTTACTTGCTTTGACGTGAACTGACTTTTTATTTTTTTTTTCAAAAAACCTCTACTGGACTGTACTAGTTAGGTTGAGATAGAGGATGATCCAAATAATGCTGTCAATGTTGTCAGTTAAATCTTACATCTTTTGATATGGATCCTGACTTGCATATTTTGTCTATTGTACTTTTTAATGAGGTAAGGAGGAACACTATTTTTAAAAGCCATGACAACGGCCAGGTTTGGAGGTATTTACAAGTGCTCTTTTCCAGGGTCAGCTGGGTTCTGTTTCATCTTCTGAGAGCCAGCATCAAGCAGCAGGAAACAGTCATGTTTATGGGACATCACGCCAGAATGAAGCAGAAAATGGGGGATCTCAGGGAGTCTACTCTTCGTACCGTTCTGGTTCTGTGCCTCTAGGGTATTATGCATTGCAGAGGGAGAATGTTTTTCCAGAGAGACCTGGCGAGCCTGAATGCCAGTTTTACATGAAGACCGGAGATTGTAAGTTCGGTGCAGTTTGTAGGTTCCATCACCCTAGAGAGAGATTGATTCCTGCTCCAGACTGTGTCTTGAGTCCGCTTGGCCTTCCCCTGCGTCCGGTGAGTTGTATCTTCACTGGTATACTCTCTTAGTCAGCTACTAGCAACTCTTTTTGTGCTGCGTTGTTTACACTTGGGCATTAGTCTTGAAGCTACCTAGGATTTCACGTGGCTTTGAAATAAATAGGATTTCGTGAAGTCTTTTTCATGATATGGCTGAATTTTTTGTTGTGAATGGCTCTTGACCTTTTCCTTGATTTTAAAGTGGACGTTATTTTTGTTAGTGTGTGTGTGCGTGTCAGTTTGTTGCACGTACAAGTTGGGCAAGCACTTGCTTACATCTATGGACACTCATCATTTGTGTGGTTGATTATTACATAATCTATTTCATGGAATCTTTAGGAGAAATTGGAGAACTTTGTGTTTAGGATGAACAACCATAGTTGATATAATCATTCCACACAAGATAATTTCCATATGACTAAACATATGTTTGAAGATGCAATTTACTCAGAGCTGTTCGCCTTGTGTCTAATACCTTTTTTGTCTTCTCACAGTCGTGGTGCTGTGTCAGTAGTTCCTTATTGGTTTATCTAAACAATTGTTTAAGAATGAACTTCAGGAAACTTGAATTCTAATGCTTAAAGTAAACATTTGTAGACTGTAATAACTATAGTCCACATTTGAAGTGGAGTGAATTCGAACCTTGGGAAATATTCAATAGGGTGGGCAAACTGTGAAATGACTTTGGAATCCTAGTTCAAGGGCTGGGTTGCAAGACAAATAATAAAGAATATGGAGACTAGGGGAGTGTAAGCCGATCGTCCCCGATGCGATTATACACGTGGAATCCCACAAGCAGAACATAGGGGGGCGGGGGTGAATAGGTGTNTTCGTCCCCGATTTGATTATACACGTGGAATCCCACAAGCAGAACATAGGGGGGCGGGGGTGAATAGGTGTTTGATAATTCCCGCAAAAACTTACACCAATTTTAGACCTATTTACATCAATTACTAAGTAAATGATTGATTAAAGAATTAATGCTTAATGAACCCATTTTTCAATGAACAAATCCTTAATTGAATGTGTGGATGCTAGGTATCCACTTAAACAATGTAAATTTACCATTCTCATCCCTCTAATGGTCCTTCCACCAATTCAAAACACAATGATGATAATATGAGATTCAATAATCAAAGCAGCATATCATCAAACACATGGTATGTATGTAGTGTGTGTGTGTGCAAAATAAAATAATAAACAATTAACCACAACACAAAGCAATTTTAACGTGGAAACCATTTTGGAAAAACCATGGGACCACCCAAGTCCACCTAATGTAATCTACTATACTTAATGTGGGATTACAAGTTCCAAAGTCATATACCTCAACAAAATCCATGGTTACATGCTTTCCTACTTGTCAATCTTACCTTCTGAGTCCCATGGCAAGGTCCTGAGTATTATCTTTAAAGCAATATTTTTAAAATCGGGATCCTATCTTGTATCAATGAAGGTTATAGACGGGATCGTAGGGTTGGATCGAGAATCGTATGATCCTATCAATTGAGAAAATGAGACAAAATATATATGTAGCCATATAAAATTCTCAAAAACAAGACTTGAACAAGCCTAATATCTATGCAAATAGGAATATTATGATAAAGATCAAACTTAAGGTATGATTGAATTTTTTTTTTTTTTTGATAAATAAAAAAGGGGTGGGGGCAAGGAAGAGAGCCCAACGACCACCTCGATAGGCCCTCACCGGTGGGATCATAAGGCCCCTGACTGCGCCTAGAACACCTCTCGGGACCAGACCTAGCTAGGCTAGCATAGTGACCAACCACCAAGCCCCAATGGGAACTCCAAGACTCGAACTCCCAACTTCAAGGTGAGGAATAAGGCCAGTATCCCACTAGACCACCCTACGTGGTGTGATAAACTACAATTTGAACATTAAAGAAAGTTTGAGATTGAAGACAGACTGTTAATTTTGTGAGGTGGTGCAAAGAAGAATAAAAAAATTTAAGTATTTTTATCTTAACTTTCATAGAAGAGGTAAATAGTAGAGACGAGAAAGTTAAAAGACTGTTGGATAATAACNAGGTGTGGTATGATTGAAATTTGATAAACTACAATTTGAACATTAAAGAAAGTTTGAGATTGAAGACGGACTGTTAATTTTGTGAGGTGGTGCAAAGAAGAATAAAAAAATTTAAGTATTTTTATNTGGTGTGATAAACTACAATTTGAACATTAAAGAAAGTTTGAGATTGAAGACAGACTGTTAATTTTGTGAGGTGGTGCAAAGAAGAATAAAAAAATTTAAGTATTTTTATCTTAACTTTCATAGAAGAGGTAAATAGTAGAGACGAGAAAGTTAAAAGACTGTTGGATAATAACTTTAGGCTATTCCACATTCAAACAAAAAAAGTATAAAGAAAAAAATTAAAGGCCATCTGGCTATGCTCACTCATTGTCAGAGCAGATCAAATATAACCATAGACGAACAAAAAAAATACATTTTTGGAAAATAAACTTTCAGTAGTTTTTCTCATCCTTTAAAATTTCCCAATAGACTCACAAGTATATAAGATATTCACATTTATATTGAGTACTTAACTACAAAAATCGAAAATATGGATTGAATTGCTTGGTAACTGAATACGCCTACTAAACAAACTCAACAACTTGGATCGGTAAAGTCACTGTTTGGGATCGGGATCCTAAGATCTAGATCCCGATTTATTAAGATCCTATGAATTTGGGATCCTCCATAAGACTTGGATTGATTTGTTAGAATCGGGATTTTGATAACCAAGCTTTAACAGGCGAATCGAGCTCGATGAACGACTTCTCCTCTTTCGATCTTCAAGGATTACTCTCAAGATCTACTTGATCTTTTTCACACACCGATGTGGTTTTGGTGGGTTTTACAATATCTTTCTCTTGGTTTGAAACTGAAGTATGAGATTAATCAAGATAGATTTGACCTTGTAGTAGTTTGGGGATCTAGGGTTTCTTGTTGACTCTTTGTTTAATATACGATGCAGCTTTAGGCTTAATAAGAGTTACCCTAGTTTGAAAAGGTTTGCCCATTTATATAGACCCTTGTAATTAGAATCAACTTGGTGCCCAAGAAAACTCAAATTTGCGAGGGATTGCTCATGCCGTTAGAGGGAAGTTGCTAGTAGCAGGATCAGACGAACAAATCTAGTCTAGCTGGTCAGTGATCTCTTGAGCAGTTTCCAGGCACTTGAGTGACCAGAGAGCAGTTTAGTAGGCCGTCTCCACTGCCAACCAGGGGTGGCTCAAGACAATTTGAGGCCTAAAACAGTATCTCTAAATGAGGCTTTCTATGTTTAGTATAGATTTATTTTTCTTGTTTTTTGACTTAACAAAAGTACTAATTAAGTTTCTATATTTAAGTTTTACTACAATAACTTTGTCAATTGACAATATCGTTATTTTAATTAATCTCTCTTATAACATAAGTAAGATTTTATCAATTTTAATTTGAATTTTTTTTTTTAGAAGCAACTGCTAAAAGAATTGTTAATTTTTTTTCAATATTTTTTATCTCATTATTTTCTATTTTATTATTATTTTTAATATTTTCTATGTCATTATCTTCTATTTTATTATCTTCTATTTCATTATCTGCTTTTTATCTTCAAAATTTTTATCTAAACTTTTTATTACTAGTAACAAATTTATCAAGAGATTTTTTTTTTAATATTCGTTTTAGTTAGTGTTGGGCTTGGGGAGAGATAGAGAGAGAGTGTGTTGATTGTAAGTAATGATTTAATTTTTAATTTGATAATTTTGTTTTTACCATTTTTTTTTAATTACTAGTAACAAAATTATCAAGAGAATTTTTTTTTATATTTGTTTTAGTTGGTGTTTGACCGAGAGAGAGAGTTGATTGTAAGTAATGATTTAACTTCTGATTTGATAATTTTGTTTTTACCATTTTTTTTTAATTTCTAATTTTTTAGGTTTTTAATGTTTAGGTGGATTATGGGCCTAAAATTTGAGGCCTTCTATAGAAATGGGGCCTAAAGCCCCAAACTTTTTTATTTCTACTATTGGGCCACCCCTACTACCAACTGTTTTGCCTTCTCCGAATTTTTCCCTAGTGTTCAGTGACTGCGCTAGCTGTAGGCTAGCAAGTAGAGAACGGTCCCTACTAGTGTTTAAGTTGAAAATCAAGCAAAAACTTGCCCAGCTTAGCAATAAAGGGTGTTGCTCAATCAGGGGTTGAACCATGACTTAATTTATGCTTTTCAAAATAACATTTGAAGTTTTAAAATCTTTTCAAGAAAAGTCCTATGAACCATGTACCAAACACTATGCAATCCATTTAATTAAAACCTAATGAGCCAAAGTAAAAATACCAAGGATCACTTAAGTTACTTTTTCTAAGCATTGAAGGATATTGGGAAGACTTCCAGATGTGGCTTATATCTTGAATTCCTTCCTTCTTTTAGCTTTATGATCATGGATGTAGTTAAGATTTACATTGTGACTTCACGGAATTAGCCAATTACAATGAACAATTTTCTAACATTCTCCCCCTTTGACAATTCCGTAAAAAAATGCAAGAGTAAGAACTTCAAATATTACAACTCGAAAACTACAATCGAAACAAACCGAATTTTAAATGAATCTCAACAATCAAGTACAAGTCACTCAATCTCTCCTCTAAATATAAAACTATCTTCTTGATGTAGCTTTGAAGAATCATAGTTCTGCACACAACAACTTAACTAATATCTCATGAAAAGTATCATATGTAACCATGGCAAAATATAATCATAGGTATGAAAACACCAAGGACAACAAGCAGGTGTATGTATGTAACATGCAAGTACAATCTATGCAAACATGCAATCTGTCCTATCACATTTGTGCTTGAGATCTTTTAGATTCATCAATAATAGTTCACCAACTTGTTCTCTCCCTTAGTTGGTGTTACAAAAATGCAAATAACAAGTGAAAAGCATAATAAGTGAAAAGCATGTGATTTCACACCAAGTTTGTAAATGTATCTCGCTGAGTAATTTCAACAAACTCCCCCTTTTTATATCCTCCGTTCAACTAATCCCTAGCTAGTCATCAAGTTTCTCTCGAGATTTACCCAAAATTCTCTCTTTTTTTGTTGGGAAGTGCCAAACACAACCTCATAACAAGCATAGTAGAGAACATGAATAAAGGAGATATACATAATGAAATATCTAGCATAACGGAATAAGCATAGCTGCATAAGAGAATAAGTAAAGGGCCAAATTATGTCATAGAACATCCTACTCAAAGCTAATATCTAGTAATGAAAGCATAATACTGAATGTATATCACAAAACAAAACAAAACAAGAGTACCTAAACAAAGGACAATGAACAAATAAAGCTCCCAAGCTCCTATAGAGTCCTAAGGCTAAGTCTCTGAACATCAAACAGTATCAGTAGTTGTATCATCTTCACCATCTTAGGGGTGATCCTCAAGCCCATCATTGTCACCTGCATTTGGGCTACCAACGTTCTTCTTTTCCTTCAGCATACACATGATACGCCTCAATCAGCTCCCAATATTCCCCAAGGTAGCCGCCTCTGTCCTCTCCAGATTCATAACTCTCCTATCAGCAAAGTCTAACATCGGAGAAGTAAAACTGTGTTGCTTATCTGTGCAATTCTGCATCTGTATAAGTGTATCCATAACAGCAGTCCACCGGACAAACAAAGAATCGAGAGTAATACCTGGAGGTGGTGTGGTAGTACTACTCGCACATAGGTGTCCTGGTGCTGGTGCTCTAGAACTAAATGATCCAATGTCGGTGGGAGGAATAGGTATCTCAGTCTCCATCTTATTATTGTCAATCTCAACATCCATAGGGTTGCACGTGTACCTAGCATGTGTCTCACTTTATCTCATCAAACCCTTACCAAGAGGCTTCTTTGGTTACTTCTTGTGATCAATACTCAAAATAAGAGCTCCTTTAGTCATACAAATACATGTGATCAAAGAACCAAAAAGCAGACCATCAGTCACTCTACCCTCATTGAAAGCTCAGGGACTTGGTTGGGTCTATGTTATAATTGGCAACTAGATTGAACATCCTATAATTTCATGTCAAATACTTTTGGGAGAATTTTTTATGGTTCTATCCATTCGGCTAAGGTGAACCATAAAGTTTAGATGCAACATCAGAAAGCCTGGGTAACTCATTTACATGCCTATGCTCAAGGTGGTGACTATCAAATCAACAGAGAATTCGAACAATATTTGACGAATATAAGTAGTGAAGTGCTTAGAGTTGAGATATGTGTCCGATATGTGTGCATAGAATTCTTTAACTATGTTCTCAGTTTTCGGCTCTGAGGACATGAAGGGACAAGCCTAACCTCTTGACTCAAAATTTACTGGTGTTGGAAGAATTCCTTATACCATTGAAGTTTACGTCTCCCTCAACCATCACAATCTGTGTAGCATACTTGGTCCTATATCTATCATGATACTTTGGCTCTTGGAAGTGACTTCTTCTGTAATAAACACAGACCCTAGCTCTATTCTCAGCTTGTGGTGCCATTACCATAAACAATCGGTGAAAAGGTGTTCAAATGTGTGAATGTCACATATCTAAAGTCGAATCACACCAAAGCACACTTTACAAGGAGTTTGGGGGTATAGGTGTTTAGAGGGGTTTAGCTCGAGTTTGAAGTGAAGTGAAATGAATTAGAATGATAAAACATTTGACTTTTAAACCCTAGGGCCAGACATTTAACGGTGGCGGCTCGACTGGTCCTTGAAGCTTTGCTGTTCAATTGACAGTTTGGTTTCCAATCCTCCATCGAACCAGTAGGACTCATTCTCTACCCTTCACTCGACTCAATGAGCCCTCAAATGCATGTATGATGTATGTTCATGAATAAAAACAATTAAATACACATGCATGGATGAACTTCAGATCAAAATGTGATGCAATTTTAAAATTTCTAAGTGAAATGCACAAAGTCATTAATTATGAAAATCACATTAAGTCATCAATAATTGATCCATCCTTATTTCATCATCACACACATCACTCTAAAGTATAATTATTAATATAGAAAGTTGAAACAGTAAAAGTAATATTAGAGTTAGAGAAAGCTTGAGAAAGAAGAGAAAGATGGAAGAAAGAGACGGACAGAGAAAAATCAGTTGTGTGTAGGCTATGTTGCCCTACGCCTCCTTATTTATAATAAATTGATATTGTGGGTTATGACAATATTACGCCACATTACTGATAATATAAAAAGATAAGAACTCTTAACATATTCCCGTAAGTTGAAACATAAAGATCAAAGATGCCTAGTTTGGAGCAAAGATTTTTGAAAACAGATCGAGCCAAAGGTTTGGTAAGGATGTCACCTAACTAATCACTTGACTTAATGTATGGTGTGATAATCTCCTTTCACATCAAGAGATCTCAAACAAAGTGACAATCTACTTTGATTTTGATTTGTTTTGACCTATCATGAAATACTGACTTGCTGGCGATGAAAATAGGTGCCTGATTGTCATATTGCCTCTCCATATGATAGGCCACATTGATGCCTATATCGTGTAGTACAAAAACAAATCTACAACATTTCACATGTAGTATGAGCCATGGCCAGGTATTCTACTTCAGCGCTTGAATGTGCAACTAAATTTTGTTCCTTACTGCACCAACCAATAAGATTACTATCAATAAAAGTACAATAACCAAAAGTAGATTGTCTATTAATATGACTACCTGCCTTATTAGCAATAGAAAAGACAATAATAGTCATTGATGATGAAGGGCGATATAACAATTCTTTACCTAGTTCTCCTTTCAGAAAGCGAATAATATGACAAATAGCCTCTCCATAAGGCTTACAAGGAGAGTGCAGGAACTGACTAGCCACACCAATTGCATTGGTAATATTAGGACATATCACTGTGAGATAAATCAATTTACCAGTCAACCTCCGATAGCACCCTCCATTATAAAAAACTTCACCACTCTTAACATTGAACTTAATTGTGGAGTCCATGGGAGTATTAGTTGGACGTTCACCAAGAGTAGTTGTCTCAGACAATAAATCTAGTCCATACTTTTGTTTGCATAAAGTGATACATTTTTTAGGCTGAGTAACCTCAATCCCAATAAAGTATAGATTAAGACCTAAGGCTTTAGTATGAAGCTGCTTGCCCATGTGGATCTTAAAATAGACAATACCTTTTGAGTAATTACCACTAAATGTTATGTCACAACATACATAATAAGAATAATAATACTTGTTGAAGCCCGACGAATAAAAATTGAACTATTTGAAGTAGAGTGTTGAAAACCATAATGAAATACAACAATATTGTACTTATCAAACCAAGCCCGTAGTAATTGTGTCAAACCATATGATGCTTTCTTCAAACGACAGTCCAGTTGTTCCTTACAAGATACAACGTAGCCTGGAGGTTGTACTATGTATATATCCTCTTGTGGGTTGCCATGTAAAAAAGTATTCTTGATGTCCATTTGATATAGAGGCCAATCACAACTAAGAAATAAGAAGTTTAACAAAGTTAAGACGAGCAACATGGAAAGAAGTCTTACATTTACAGTAATCCACACAATATATTTGGATGTAGCCTTTAGCAACTAAGTGTGCTTTCAATCGTTTAACTGGACCATCAAAATGATAGTGTAGACCCAACGATAATGACAGCTGACCGATTGCTTATTAGAAGGAAGAGGGGTAAGGTCCCATGTCTGATTCTCATGAAAGGATTTGATTTCCTCATCTATAGCCAATTTTCAATTAGGAGATGTCAATGCTTGTTTCAAGGAGTTAGGAACAANGCCAGGTATTCTACTTCAGCGCTTGAATGTGCAACTAAATTTTGTTCCTTACTGCACCAACCAATAAGATTACTATCAATAAAAGTACAATAACCAAAAGTAGATTGTCTATTAATATGACTACCTGCCTTATTAGCAATAGAAAAGACAATAATAGTCATTGATGATGAAGGGCGATATAACAATTCTTTACCTAGTTCTCCTTTCAGAAAGCGAATAATATGACAAATAGCCTCTCCATAAGGCTTACAAGGAGAGTGCAGGAACTGACTAGCCACACCAATTGCATTGGTAATATTAGGACATATCACTGTGAGATAAATCAATTTACCAGTCAACCTCCGATAGCACCCTCCATTATAAAAAACTTCACCACTCTTAACATTGAACTTAATTGTGGAGTCCATGGGAGTATTAGTTGGACGTTCACCAAGAGTAGTTGTCTCAGACAATAAATCTAGTCCATACTTTTGTTTGCATAAAGTGATACATTTTTTAGGCTGAGTAACCTCAATCCCAATAAAGTATAGATTAAGACCTAAGGCTTTAGTATGAAGCTGCTTGCCCATGTGGATCTTAAAATAGACAATACCTTTTGAGTAATTACCACTAAATGTTATGTCACAACATACATAATAAGAATAATAATACTTGTTGAAGCCCGACGAATAAAAATTGAACTATTTGAAGTAGAGTGTTGAAAACCATAATGAAATACAACAATATTGTACTTATCAAACCAAGCCCGTAGTAATTGTGTCAAACCATATGATGCTTTCTTCAAACGACAGTCCAGTTGTTCCTTACAAGATACAACGTAGCCTGGAGGTTGTACTATGTATATATCCTCTTGTGGGTTGCCATGTAAAAAAGTATTCTTGATGTCCATTTGATATAGAGGCCAATCACAACTAAGAAATAAGAAGTTTAACAAAGTTAAGACGAGCAACATGGAAAGAAGTCTTACATTTACAGTAATCCACACAATATATTTGGATGTAGCCTTTAGCAACTAAGTGTGCTTTCAATCGTTTAACTGGACCATCAAAATGATAGTGTAGACCCAACGATAATGACAGCTGACCGATTGCTTATTAGAAGGAAGAGGGGTAAGGTCCCATGTCTGATTCTCATGAAAGGATTTGATTTCCTCATCTATAGCCAATTTTCAATTAGGAGATGTCAATGCTTGTTTCAAGGAGTTAGGAACAAACATAGATGACACAGTCTATGTAAAACTATGAAACGATGAAAAAAGCTAATGTAAAGGGACAAAGTTAGAAATGAGATGCTTGGTGTAATGACGAGTACCTTTTCTCAATGCAATGGGTAAATCAGAAAAGGATGAACTAGTTGACGGCTCACAAGTGATAGTTATGGAGTGGGAGCATATGGAACAATCTATTTGTCTTTCGAATGATAATACACCTACACTGGAGTAGTAGTCGAGGATGAAGAAGAATTACATTCTAGTATAATAGCCAACAAGAGCTCCCCTTGATCGAAAAAAACTAAATCAGGTGAAAGGATATGAAAAAAAAAGAAAATGGCTCCAAGAAGATAACATGAGTATTGACGAGAAACAAGATTATAATAGCGATATCATTTTTGAGTGCGNTCTTGATTGAAAAAAACTAAATCAGGTGAAAGGATATGAAAAAAAAGAAAATGGCTCCAAGAAGATAACATGAGTATTGACGAGAAACAAGATTANCCTTGATCGAAAAAAACTAAATCAGGTGAAAGGATATGAAAAAAAAAGAAAATGGCTCCAAGAAGATAACATGAGTATTGACGAGAAACAAGATTATAATAGCGATATCATTTTTGAGTGCGTTAATATCCCAAAAAGACACACTTGACATAGCGGGGATAAAGTTTATTCTGACTTGGACCAAGTAGATGAACAAAGACACCACAACCAATGACACAAGAAGAGAGAACAAAAAGACAATTTTTCAAGATAAAGTACCAAGAAATGAGCTTTGTTAGCTAAGATGGAGGAGGACATCTGATCAATAAGGTACACTAATGTAAGAATAACATCAACCTAATATGGCTTTGGGACATGCATATTAATCTTTAATGTACAAGCAACATTCAATATATGACGGTGTTTATGTTTGACAATACTATTTTGTTGAGATGTATGTGGGCATGTAGTTTGATGGATGATATCATGATCAACACAAAATGTATGCATAAAGGATTGAACATACTCAAGAGTATTGTCATAACGAAATACTTGAAGTTTAACATGTTTAACAAAATGTCCTAGAATTTTTTTATAAAATGTGATAAATATCTTGGGCATAGTTGTCAAATCGTGTATCGGAAGGCGTATCGTTTTTTAAAAATAGTGTATCGTATCGTTTATCGTAAGATACGTGCAATTTTAAATTTTAAATAATTATTAATAAAATATATGTATATACCTTTATAAAAAAGTCATAGACTCATAATAACATAGTATTTCATTAATATTTCACCAACTATTTAAGTTTCTAACATAGTTCAGTAATATCAAAATGCAAAGACCTCTAATTCAAACTTCTAACATCAACTGTTTGAACAATTTTAATATTAATCAGGAATTTTGAATTTAATTGAACAACATTAACATTAGACTTTATTTATTTTTTTTAAATTATAACTATCGAAACGACGTTATTTCACTAGCTAGTGATTTAACAATAAGTCCTTGGGTAAAACGATGTAATTTCAACCAAAAAAATAAAAAATAAAAAAAACAGAATCGTTACGTATCGTATCGTGTATTGTACGATACGGTGCAAAAACGATATAGAGATACGATACATATCGTTTTTCAGGCGTATCGTGACGTATTGTACTATGATCTTGGGCAACTGAGAATAATCCTACTTAAAAAATATGTGATAAATATCTTAGGCAACTGAGAATGATCCTACATAAAAAATATCTCTAAGTCATAAGTGAGAAATCGCCTACAAGGATCACAAAATACTAATAATCAAAAATATTTTTTCTTCTTGCAGGGCCCCAAATATTTGAGTGAACAATATCAAAAAGACTAGACTGACGATTTTCATTACTATTAGGGAAAGAACTACGGTGATTTTTGCCTAATTTGCAGACCTCACATTCTAACATAAAAGAAGACCTCAAAATAGGAACAATTTTCTCTCATTTGATCAGAGCATTGGGTTCACTGACAATGAGTCAGTTCATCTGACTTACCCGAAAGGCTATACAACCTTTCAATCGTTTAACTCACTTATCAAAGCTATTCAGTCCCCCTATTATGTAGGCTTATCAGTTTCCTTATCTTATCAGCTGTCCTTTCATTTGCCTGGAACTCCGATAGCTTCTCAAAGATATCTAATGTCATATCAGCTGCCTAATTGTCTCTCAGCTCATGTCGAATGCTGTTATTGCAGCTCATAATGTGCTAATCTATCTTGAAGCTCATATGTCCTGTAATCNGTATCGTTTTTCAGGCGTATCGTGACGTATTGTACTATGATCTTGGGCAACTGAGAATAATCCTACATAAAAAATATGTGATAAATATCTTAGGCAACTGAGAATGATCCTACATAAAAAATATCTCTAAGTCATAAGTGAGAAATCGCCTACAAGGATCACAAAATACTAAAAATCAAAAATACTTTTTCTTCTTGCAGGGCCCCAAATATTTGAGTGAACAATATCAAAAAGACTAGACTGACGATTTTCATTATTACTAGGGAAAGAACTACGGTGATTTTTGCCTAATTTGCAGACCTCACATTCTAACATAAAAGAAGACCTCAAACTAGGAACAATTTTCTCTCATTTGATCAGAGCATTGGGTTCACTGACAATGAGTCAGTTCATCTGACTTACCCGAAAGGCTATACAACCTTTCAATCGTTTAACTCACTTATCAAAGCTATTCAGTCCCCCTATTATGTAGGCTTATCAGTTTCCTTATCTTATCAGCTGTCCTTTCATTTGCCTGGAACTCCGATAGCTTCTCAAAGATATCTAATGTCATATCAGCTGCCTAATTGTCTCTCAGCTCATGTCGAATGCTGTTATTGCAGCTCATAATGTGCTAATCTATCTTGAAGCTCATATGTCCTGTAATCAGTTATTGTTTCGGACAGCAGTTGGCAGACAAAGTAGCAGACTTTTTTTTACAGAGTAGTTTTAATATTTTGGATGAAGCAGCTGACCACTCTTAGGATTATTTTATGTCACAGCTGGACTGTTCATGTCACTATTCACGTGACTGTTCAGCTCAGCATTTCTTCGGCAGTGGGTTCAGTTGGCATATTTCAAGCAAGTTGCATTGGATAGGATTATTTTAGGAAATTATGCTTTCTAGAATATTTTAATATTTCCATGTAATAGCATGCATTAGAATTTTTTTAATTCCTTATTGCAATGTAATTAGATTGCATCGAGGGGTAAGGTATATACGTCCCCCCCTAACTAGGTGTAATTTAATTTTTAACCAAATAAAATCTCCCTCGCACCTTCGAGGTTCCCCAAAAAAAAAAAAAAAAAAAANTTTGAATTTAATTGAACAACATTAACATTAGACTTTATTTATTTTTTTTAAATTATAACTATCGAAACGACGTTATTTCACTAGCTAGTGATTTAACAATAAGTCCTTGGGTAAAACGATGTAATTTCAACCAAAAAAATAAAAAATAAAAAAAACAGAATCGTTACGTATCGTATCGTGTATTGTACGATACGGTGCAAAAACGATATAGAGATACGATACGTATCGTTTTTCAGGCGTATCGTGACGTATTGTACTATGATCTTGGGCAACTGAGAATAATCCTACTTAAAAAATATGTGATAAATATCTTAGGCAACTGAGAATGATCCTACATAAAAAATATCTCTAAGTCATAAGTGAGAAATCGCCTACAAGGATCACAAAATACTAATAATCAAAAATATTTTTTCTTCTTGCAGGGCCCCAAATATTTGAGTGAACAATATCAAAAAGACTAGACTGACGATTTTCATTACTACTAGGGAAAGAACTACGGTGATTTTTGCCTAATTTGCAGACCTCACATTCTAACATAAAAGAAGACCTCAAACTAGGAACAATTTTCTCTCATTTGATCAGAGCATTGGGTTCACTGACAATGAGTCAGTTCATCTGACTTACCCGAAAGGCTATACAACCTTTCAATCGTTTAACTCACTTATCAAAGCTATTCAGTCCCCCTATTATGTAGGCTTATCAGTTTCCTTATCTTATCAGCTGTCCTTTCATTTGCCTGGAACTCCGATAGCTTCTCAAAGATATCTAATGTCATATCAGCTGCCTAATTGTCTCTCAGCTCATGTCGAATGCTGTTATTGCAGCTCATAATGTGCTAATCTATCTTGAAGCTCATATGTCCTGTAATCAGTTATTGTTTCGGACAGCAGTTGGCAGACAAAGTAGCAGACTTTTTTTACAGAGTAGTTTTAATATTTTGGATGAAGCAGCTGACCACTCTTAGGATTATTTTATGTCACAGCTGGACTGTTCATGTCACTATTCACGTGACTGTTCAGCTCAGCATTTCTTCGGCAGTGGGTTCAGTTGGCATATTTCAAGCAAGTTGCATTGGATAGGATTATTTTAGGAAATTATGCTTTCTAGAATATTTTAATATTTCCATGTAATAGCATGCATTAGAATTTTTTTAATTCCTTATTGCAATGTAATTAGATTGCATCGAGGGGTAAGGTATATACGTCCCCCCCTAACTAGGTGTAATTTAATTTTTAACCAATAAAATCTCCCTTGCACCTTCGAGGTTCCCAAAAAAAAAAAAAAAAAAAACTAGGAACAATACGGCAAAGCTTCTGCAATGTAGGGTGACCCAAACAAAAATGCTACTAAAGTGGAGATATGGTGGCGCTCAAGGCAGGTATTGGATCCCTGGAATATAAATAATAAAAGGCCATTTTGCTCATGTACCGAAACAATCACTTTTTTCGTCTGTAGGTCCTGAACACAAAAGAATGGAGGAAATGTCACTAAACACAGTAAAGATTTAGTCAGCTGATTCATAGATAATAAGTGAAAGGGAAAATAAGGAACAAATAAACTAGAGGCTAAGGACAGAGGCTGAGTGGGATGAAAATACCAGTTCCATACACTAGTCGAAAAGCACCATTGGTTAAGACAATATGAAAGTTAGAAGAGCGAAAATTTGAAAACAAACAAGAAATACCAAATATATGACCACTAGCTTTTGAATCAATAATCCAAGCTAATCGGGTTGCTAAATGTGTAGAATCTCTTTCTCTTCTTGATTTGAAGTGAATTATGAGATTAGTCAAGGTAGATTTGGCCTTATGGTAGCTTAGGGATGTAGGATTTGTTCTTGGCTTTCTATATAATATAAGAGGCAGCATTAGGCTTAATGGGAGTTAGTCTAAAAAGGTTTGCCCATTTATGGAACTCGTAATTAGAGTCAACTTGGTGTCTAAGGAAACTCCAATTCGCAAGGGCTACTCGAGTCATTAGAGGGCGGTCAGAGTGCAATTGTTAATGGAATGATCAGACAAATAAATCGAGTCCCGTTGGTTAAGGACTGCTCGAGCTGTGTTAAGACCACTCAAGCTGTCTCGAGGCCACTCAAGTGACTAGAGAGCGGTCTAGCAAGTTGTCTCCATTACCAATTGTTTTTCCTTCTCCGAATTTTTTCCAAGTGTTCAGAGACCGTTGTAGTCGTAGGCCAATGAATAGAGGGTGATCCCTATTGGTTTTAAGCCAAAAATAAGAAAAAAACTTGTCTAATTAAGCACTAAATAGCGTTGCTCAATCGAGCTTTGCACCATGACTCAATTTATGTCAAAACAACATTTGAAGTTTCAAAAATCTTTTCAACAAATGTCCTATGAGCCGTGTATGGAACACTACTCATTTAATGAAGACCTCATGAGCCAAAGTAAAAATACCAAGAGTCACTTAAGGTCTCTTAAGGATTTCTCCTTTCCTAAGGATTGAAGGATCCTGGTGGGCTTCATTATGTGGATTGTAGCTTGAACCCCTTCCTTCTTGTAGTTTTGGATCTTTAACATAGAAGCTTTATGACCATGAATCTAGTTGAGATTTACATCGAGACTTCAAGGAATTAGATGATTACAATGAGGAATATCCTAACAGAAAAAAGAAGAAAGGTCGGACTCAAGTGGGAGCAAATCAGTAGAGAAACACCCGAATGCAATAAAGAATAAGGCAAGAAATTAAATTCATCTTCCAAAAGTTGTTGTAATTGTGAATCCCTGATAAAGATAATAAAAAATTATATCTGACCTTGTTCACACCTTATAGTGTTACACTTTTAACAGGTGTTAACTTGTTCTTCAATGTATTCCCATGTGTCAAGCTGCATTCTGCATTTGTAACTATGCTTATCTTCTGCCTTTTCTACCTTTCGTTGTTGGTATTATTGATAAACTTTTTTGGTTTAATGTTCATTGAGGCTTCTCTTATAATAGAAAAGATTTTTTAAAACATGGAGATGCTTTTGTGGTGGCCCTTTGCTTGGAAGAATGTGATAGATTTGTTTAAGCCTGGAAGTTGGGCTGTGAGCTCTGCAATTGTAATGGAAGGCTTGAACCGGAGACCAGCTGTGGGTTGGGTTTTTTTCCAATGCCACTAGGGACTTGTTATATTTATCGTATCATTGCAGCAAAGCTGCTTTAGTTAAGCAAATTGTAGTATGCTTATAAGTTTGTCACTTTTTTGCTTTTTTTGTTTTTCCTTTCAAATTCTACTTGTTCCGTCCTTATAGATATAATTTTGCTTCTTTTTGTATGACTAACTCTGATATGCACTGCTATATGCAGTCAATAGATAGATTATCCATTAGCCCTTTTAAAGCAACCTTTAATTGGATGATAAATATATGTAAAATAGACAAATGCAGCAATTGGGATGGCACTGAGTCCAGTCTTTGGACGAAGGTGTATAAAATAACAGAAAAAAAGAACCATGAGGAAGAAGAATAATTAGACAATGAAGATGCGAAGATGGGAAAAATCGTGGGAATAGGTCTAGCTAATTTATTTGTTATGGATTTTGTATCAATTAAATAAAATTGACTGAGGTGGTGTTTTCCTTTCATTTTTTATTTTTACAGGGAGAACCTTTGTGTATTTTCTATTCTCGTTATGAAATGTGCAAATTTGGTCCAAGTTGCAAGTTTGACCACCCTATGGGAGTCTTCACATACAATCTCTCTACACCATCTTCAGCTGATGTCCCGGTTGTTCGGCGTTTGTCAGGCCTATCATCAGGAACTGGTATGGTAACTTTGTCATCAGAAGGGCTCAACGAAGGGAGTGCTGCAAAGCCTAGGCGACTTTCACTGTCAGAGGCAAGGCAGTTGCCTTCTGGAGATAAGGACATTGACACGGAGGGATGAGTGCTTCCTCACACATACATCCACTCATCTCTTCAGTCTTTTGGGGGATGCACTGCAGTTGCCTGTAAATTCATATCCATTGCTGGAATGTACAGAATTCTTATTAAAGTCAAGCTGTTCACCTGAGAATGCATTTTAGTTGACTAGTTTGACTTTTTTGTTTTTTTAACTCTGCTGCATGTATAAATCTGCAAA
Source organism: Ilex paraguariensis (assembly GCA_963454935.2). Classification (NCBI taxonomy): domain Eukaryota; kingdom Viridiplantae; phylum Streptophyta; class Magnoliopsida; order Aquifoliales; family Aquifoliaceae; genus Ilex; species Ilex paraguariensis. The sequence goes on from CAUOFW020005058.1 coordinate 1,341,538, forward strand.
TATTGTCACTTTTGGTGAAACCAATTGTGAACATTTCATCTGTTTCAAAATGTCACCTTTTTGGTTTATGTGAATCAGTACTGCCTCAGTCTCATGTATGAAGCATTTCTTTTGCAGTGGCTTCTGTCTGGCTTTCTGGTAATCTTTGTCATAACCACCCTGCACTATTTCTCATCAGACTCCTACCTCTATTTATTATGCTTGAATTTGTTCCACCTCTCTTGCACGTATGTGTTCTTCCTCATCATCATCGAAAACACAATCCTCATCAGTTTCTTATTATTATCATCCCATTGAGTACTATAAAGAATTCCTATTGTTAGAAGTCAATCCCACTGAACCACACTCGTACACTTGACATGAAAAGTAGAGGCTGTGCCTCAACCAGCAAAGTGGGACAGCCATACCAAGCTAGCAAAAGATACGATCAAGCTATACTTTTCATTACCATCATTGTAGCATCATCATCGTTGTCGTCATCATCATCGTCATGGATGTTGCTGCTCTGCTGCTATTACCATCCGATAGGAGCTTTCAATCAACTCTAATGTATGTTCTATTTGGTTGTTTTCCCCCATATGCTTTTGGCAGATAGGTCTCCGTGTGGAACTCTATATGAGCCCATTCCATATTTGGTGAATCACGAGAACTCTAGAGGCAGAAGAATTAACGAAGGATTTGACTCGTTTTGCACTGGGTGAATTCCCTCCAAAGTTATGAATCTCAAAGCTGATCTCTGTAACACCTGGATGGGTAGCTCTAGTGTTTATTTCACGAGTTGCTTTCTTAGCCGAAGCGGAGTACAATTTTATGCTGCCAAAGAGACGAGTTCAATGATTGTTATGCTGGATAGATTGCAGTAGTATTCTTTTCCAGATGCTTTCTGAAATGGATGATATCAGTCACAAAATGTGTGGCTCCCCAATGAGACCATTCCAGTCTCCTGCAGCACAATCACTGGTGAAATCGAGGTAGATTTCATTAGAATTTGAACATATGGTACTGTTCTTCTCTTTTGTTTAATAGAACTCTACGAGATTGATATTTCTAGGAACTGTGACTTACTTGTGGATCAATAAAAACAGAAGTTGACAAGTTGTGTGGCTTGTAGTGTCAGCCCGCCTGACTTATGATAAACTTGGGTAAATTTGCTTCCATATACACATGTCAGTTTGTTGGGTTGTGACACATGATGCATGCCTCTTCAACTATAAACTTGGAGTTCAAAATATGCAACTTAATGAAATGGCTTTGAACTTTTGCATAATTAATGCCGCTCTATCGTTCCCCCACCCTCCCCTAATAAAAATCATGCAAATGAAACAGAAGTAATAAAGCATGGGGAAGATGAAAGACCTGGTCTTTTTCTTACCAAAAGAGTATGTTTCTTGTACTTTATTGAAGGTTAGAATGAGCAGAGGATAAACGGGGTGGAAGATAAGAGGTAAAAGAAACAATAGATGAAATCTAGAAAAATTTAGGAGATAGTTCCCTAGATCAAGGGGAGCAAATTAATATAGCATAGGCACTCACCTTCTAAAAGATTAATCATAAATCACAAATCACAAATTACAAATCACAGGAATAGGCTCTTTATAATTAGTTAATACTTGCTCCAAAGCTTGGAAGCCAAGGAAACTTGTCCAAGTAATTTACTAATCCTGGAAACCAAGACAGACTAAGAACTAAGAAGTGAACCTTTCTCTAGGTACATTGGTCCGAATAAGTTGAAGCTAAAATACATAAAATAAACAAACAATTGAAATCTCACCAAGTGAGCCCACTCTTTGCCTAGAACTGAAGTACCTGAATAATAAAAATTTATAACTCTTTATAGATCTAGACTTGATGTAGATCATATTAGCTCTGATACCAAATTGATGTAAACTAGAAAGAGAAGAATTAGGAATGAGAAGAGAAGAGAAGAAGAAAGGGATGAGAAAAGAGAAAGAATTTTGAGAAGTAAGTAATATCAGTATTCAATAATAATCAAAGTCTAATTTAAATAAAAGTCTTACATGCATCCCTTTATATAAGAAAACTAAAATTTTAAAACAAATAAATAAAAAAAAATAAATCCTTAAAAGTTAAAAAAAAATACTTAAAAGATAAATATTAAAAGTATCTAAATAACTCTCATAACTAATCAATAATATCTATTCAATTCCTATATTATCCCCATCACAATATCCTTATATGGGGCTAACACTTGTAATTAGTGTATGCATAAGTATAGGATCAAGCAGAACATGTGCCAAGTTCCAAAAAAGAAGAAGGAAATAACAGAAGCCTAATGCAAAATCTCAATCAGGAATAAGTATCCGGAATTTCGGATGTGCCATGCAGAAGACTATACCAAAAGTTCAATTGAAAAGGAAGAAGACTATACCAGAAGTCCAATTGAAAAGGAAGGGTTGGGGAAAGAAACGGTACCAAGAAGACTTTTAGGAACTCTGGATGTGTTATGTGGAAGCCTACTCCGGAATTCTGGAGTACCTGGAGTTTCGGATGTAAAGGAAACATGAAGGGCAAGGTCGAGAGGCAGAAGGTAGTTCTGAAATTTCGGATTGGTTCCAACTAAAAGTTTGGTCACTGTTCATCTGAAATTCTGGATGAATATTTGGAGGCTTTCTAAAACTTTTTGGAATATGAAAACCCTAAAGAACCAAGATAGAGTTTTAGACAAGGTTTTTTTGGAAGTTTGGATTCCTATTCGGATGTGAAAGTGACATCCGAATATATCATGATTTAAAGTATCGGCTGATACCAATATGAGTTGGCCTAGTCGTATCTGTCTCGATACCTTCGGAGACAATACCGTTATACGATACGTATAAACCCTGAGTCTCGCATAACTCGACTGAGTCGTCTGAGTTGTATCCGAGTTAATTCCGAGTCGTCAAAATATCGCCATCAAATTGGCTGATACGTTTCTACGACGCCGTGATATGACCTGAATTTCTTGTCATGTTCAACATTTTTTTTTAAATCGTATTGCCTGATACCGCTCCGCGACGCCATAACTGATGTGTCTTAAAGCTCTTCGAATTGATGATAGATATCGCGACCTTAAATCATGGAATATATAGCCATTAGGCCTCCAACGGCTACATCCAGAAGACCAGTTGGAAGTCCATATAGGCTTCTGGATGACTCGATTTTTTGCCAACTTTAAATCTCTTATTCACTACAGTAAACTATAAATAGGGCTTTAAGGATTTTCAAGGACAAATTTTTGAGCTTTTACCTTTGAGTAAAAACAAAAGAGAGATCCATCAAGCTTTTGTCTACATCTTGAAGATAAGATTCTAGTGTATATCTTATTCTTCCTTCTTTGATTCTCTTGAGCTCTGTGAGAATATTGTATTGGGAGAATATTTTTTAGAAAATGAGATCTTTGTATATTCTTTTTGAAAAGTGCAAAAATGAAAGTTTATCATTTGTTTTAAGAAGAAGAAGATTGTAAGGGTTCCTATTCTTACCCATTTGAAGTGGATAAAGATAGTGAAAGGAAACTCCGATGTGAGAAAGAAGAGAGGATGTAGGCCAATGTGTGTATATTGTTGCTCACTACACACTCATATCATGCTCACACACTTGAAATCAAATCAATTTTATAAATAGTAATTTTGTTTTTGAAAAGTAGAAACTTAATTCACCCCTCTGCTAGGTTGCATTTGGGATGCTATTCTGGTATCAGAGTTTGGACTNTCACAAATTACAAATCACAGGAATAGGCTCTTTATAATTAGTTAATACTTGCTCCAAAGCTTGGAAGCCAAGGAAACTTGTCCAAGTAATTTACTAATCCTGGAAACCAAGACAGACTAAGAACTAAGAAGTGAACCTTTCTCTAGGTACATTGGTCCGAATAAGTTGAAGCTAAAATACATAAAATAAACAAACAATTGAAATCTCACCAAGTGAGCCCACTCTTTGCCTAGAACTGAAGTACCTGAATAATAAAAATTTATAACTCTTTATAGATCTAGACTTGATGTAGATCATATTAGCTCTGATACCAAATTGATGTAAACTAGAAAGAGAAGAATTAGGAATGAGAAGAGAAGAGAAGAAGAAAGGGATGAGAAAAGAGAAAGAATTTTGAGAAGCAAGTAATATCAGTATTCAATAATAATCAAAGTCTAATTTAAATAAAAGCCTTACATGCATCCCTTTATATAAGAAAACTAAAATTTTAAAACAAATAAATAAAAAAAAATAAATCCTTAAAAGTTAAAAAAAAATACTTAAAAGATAAATATTAAAAGTATCTAAATAACTCTCATAACTAATCAATAATATCTATTCAATTCCTATATTATCCCCATCACAATATCCTTATATGGGGCTAACACTTGTAATTAGTGTATGCATAAGTATAGGATCAAGCAGAACATGTGCCAAGTTCCAAAAAAGAAGAAGGAAATAACAGAAGCCTAATGCAAAATCTCAATCAGGAATAAGTATCCGGAATTTCGGATGTGCCATGCAGAAGACTATACCAAAAGTTCAATTGAAAAGGAAGAAGACTATACCAGAAGTCCAATTGAAAAGGAAGGGTTGGGGAAAGAAACGGTACCAAGAAGACTTTTAGGAACTCTGGATGTGTTATGTGGAAGCCTACTCCGGAATTCTGGAGTACCTGGAGTTTCGGATGTAAAGGANAGCCTACAAAATCCAAAACCAGCAATAGATATGTGAAGGATACGAGCAATAGAAAATTGATTGAGTAATGTACAAAAGCAGTACAGACAATCATGAAAAATCAAAGCATCCTTATGGNTTTTGCCAACTTTAAATCTCTTATTCACTACAGTAAACTATAAATAGGGCTTTAAGGATTTTCAAGGACAAATTTTTGAGCTTTTACCTTTGAGTAAAAACAAAAGAGAGATCCATCAAGCTTTTGTCTACATCTTGAAGATAAGATTCTAGTGTATATCTTATTCTTCCTTCTTTGATTCTCTTGAGCTCTGTGAGAATATTGTATTGGGAGAATATTTTTTAGAAAATGAGATCTTTGTATATTCTTTTTGAAAAGTGCAAAAATGAAAGTTTATCATTTGTTTTAAGAAGAAGAAAATTGTAAGGGTTCCTATTCTTACCCATTTGAAGTGGATAAAGATAGTGAAAGGAAACTCCGATGTGAGAAAGAAGAGAGGATGTAGGCCAATGTGTGTATATTGTTGCTCACTACACACTCATATCATGCTCACACACTTGAAATCAAATCAATTTTATAAATAGTAATTTTGTTTTTGAAAAGTAGAAACTTAATTCACCCCTCTGCTAGGTTGCATTTGGGATGCTATTCTGGTATCAGAGTTTGGACTCTTGACATAGTGTATAACAACCTTAGAGCTAAAGATCATGGCAATTCTAGGAGGAAATATTGTTGGAGGACAATCTATCTCTAGACCTCTATTCTTTAATGGAAGTGATTAATGCATGTTGGAGGCTAGAATGAAAATATATATCATATCTTTAGATGATGCATTATGAAATATCATTGAACATGGCTATATAAAACACACAATATATAGGAAAGAATGGACTAGTGATAAAAAGAAAGCACACACTAGCAATGCCAAGGCCATGAATACACTATATTATGTATTAGATTGGAGTGAATTCAATCGTGTATCTATTTGTGAAGCTGCTAGGCAAATATGATATATGCTAGAAGTCACACATGATGAAACTACTAGAGTTAAGAAATCCAAGATAAATATGTTTGTACAAGATTATGAGCTATTTAGGATGGAATTCCATGAGAACATATCACAAATGTTTACTCTTTTTACTAACATTATCAATACTCTAAAATCTCTCGGTAAATTTTATGCTTGTGAGAAACTTGTAAGAAAAATGTTAAGTCTCTACTAAGATTGTGGGATTTTAAAGTGGCCACCATTCTTAAAGCAAATGACCTCAAAGCTCTTCCTCTTGAAGAACTCCTTGGATCTCTTATAACCTATGAAATGGGCATCAAAAGAGTTGAGGAGTCAGAGAAAAAGGAAAAGAAATTTGTTACCTTCAACTCAACTAAGACAACAAATAGAGTTGATGAAGAGGAAGAAGAAAGTGATGAATAACTTACTTTTATCACAAGAAAGTTCAAAAGATTTTTGAGAAATCAAGGTCCATATCGGAAAGGAGAAAACTAAAAAAGAAATGGAGTTATATGCTACGAATGCAACAAACTGGGACACATGAAGCCAAATTGTCCCTTGTTGAAGAAGTTAAACAAAAAAGGACAAGAAAGTTGCAATAACGGCAACTTGGAATGATAGTTATGAAAGTGACTCCGAAAATGAAGACAAGAAACAAGTTGATTATCTATGTTTCATGGCCTTGGAGGATCATGATGATATACAATCTCAATCAAATGAAAATGGTGATTCATCTTATGATGATATGTATGATGCCATGAATGAATTACACAATGATTTACTTTATATTACCAAGAGATATAACTTATAAGGATCTCAAAAAGAAGCTAGCCACTTTGTCAAAAGAAAATAATGTCTTGAAAATTGAAAATGTGAAACTCAAGACTCAAAGTGCTTTTTTGAAAAAAGGAATCTCTTCACACTTCCTTGATTGAAAAGCTAAAGAATGAAAACAACGAGTTGAGAAGAAAGAATTGTGATCTAAACATAGAGGATATAGAATTATCATTGAGGCTAATACTTGTAAAGTAAAAAGCATGGTTGATAATTGCCTATTATTTGTTGCTAAAAGTGTAAAAATTGTTTATGTAGTTGACTTTGATGACGTACATGACCAAAATGTGAAATGCTTATTCGTAGTTAAAAATGAGTATTGACTGTGACATAAAAGATTAGGATATTGTAGTATGGACACACTATCTAAACTAGTTATAAAAGATTTGATTGTTGACCTATTTAAGATAAAGTTCGAAAAAGACGAAATATGTCAACCATGTCAACTAGAAAAACAATGTAAAAATTCCTTAAGTCTAAGAACATAATATCCACATCTAGACCTTTAGAGTTAATTCATATAGATTTATTTGGACTTGCAAATATAATTAGCATTGGAGGAAAAAACTATGCTTTTGTGATGACTATTTTAATACACTTGGGTATATTGTTTAAGACACAAGGATGATACACTAAAAATCTTCAAAAATTATTTCAAGAGAGGAGAGTGCAAAATGAAAAAAGCTACATAATTATTCATGTTAGGAGTGACTATAGTGGAAAATTTGATCAACATAAGTTTGAAAAATTTTTTAAAAACAAAGGTTATGTACATGAATTATCGGCACTAGGACGCCCCCACAAAATGGTGTAGTTGAAAGGAGAAATACAACTATAATTGAAATGAGTAAANAGACTATAGTGGAAAATTTGATCAACATAAGTTTGAAATTTTTTTTAAAAACAAAGGTTATGTACATGAATTATCGGCACTAGGACACCCCCACAAAATGGTGTAGTTGAAAGGAGAAATACAACTATAATTGAAATGAGTAAAACTATGTTAAATGAATACAATTTTCCTAAGTATTGTTTGAGAGAAGCTGTAAATTGCTTTTGCTATATTTTAAATAGAGTTCTTATTATTAGACCTATTATTAAAAGACTTCATATGAGTTGTGGAATAATAAAAAACTAAAAATTGGATGCTNTTGTAATTACTTTTGCTATATTTTAAATAGAGTTCTTATTATTAGACCTATTATTAAAAGACTTCANCTGTAAATTGCTTTTGCTATATTTTAAATAGAGTTCTTATTATTAGACCTATTATTAAAAGACTTCATATGAGTTGTGGAATAATAAAAAACTAAAAATTGGATGCTTTAAAATCTTTGGATGTAAATGCTTTGTGTTAAATACAAAAGACCACCTAGACAAATTTGATGCAATGTCGGATGAAGCCATATTCTTAGGTTATTTAACCTATAGTAAAGCCTATAGAGTATTTAATAAAAAAATCCTTATTGTACAAGAATCTATGCATGTAGTATTTGATGAGTCAAATCCACCTATAGGTAAAAACATAGTTGAATAACTTAATGTAGAAGAGGCACAAGTTGAGAGCAAAAATGAAACACCCTGTTAAGAATTCCCTAAAGAATATAAGAGGATCCATGATCATCGCATAGAACAAGTCATAGGAGACCCATCTCAAGGAGTTAAAACTAAAGCTAGACTTAGACACATTGTAACAATCTAGCCTTCTTGTTTGACATAGAGCCAAAGAACATAAATGAAGCACTAGTTGATGAATCTTGGATCATGGCAATGAAAGAAGAACTAAACCAATTTGAAAGAAGTAAAGTATGAGAATTAGTTCCTAAACCTGAGGACATAACTATCATAGGAACCAAATGGGTTTTTAGAAATAAATTAGATAAAGATGGTAATATAACTAGAAACAAAGCTAGATTGGTAGCTCAAGGGTACAATGAACAAGAAGACATGTATTATGATGAGACGTTTGCACAGGTAGTTAGACTAGTAGTTATAAGGATGATACTTTTTTATGCTTGTTATAGAAATTTCAAATTGTATCAAATGGATGTAAAATTTTTTTTCTAAATGGACTTGTAATGGAAGAGGTGTAAACAACCTCCCGGATTGGAAAATACTCATAATCCTAAACATGTTTATGAGTTAACAAAAGCATTATATGACTTAAAACAAGCTCCAATTGTAAAATTCGGGTAAAATTGATTTTTTGTGAAAAAGGGCAAAACGGTAATTTGTCACTAGAGTACTGGTTAAAAAACCAAAATTTTTTAGAACTCGAATGACGAACCAGACCTTATCATTGGATTGGTCTCGCAAAATTTAGTTATCTAGTCAATTTTTGTTGAATTTTAAGACAGTCAAATTTTTTGCATTTTACGTGGCGACCGG